>PVJC01032665.1:0-19805 GCA_004026665.1 Murina feae
AAATGGTGATCGTTCTTTATACCATCCTTCCTCGTCCAAGGTTGGAGCTGTTGAAGCTTAAGGAACTGCTGCCACCCCTGGCCATGCCTGCCTGGCCTGTCAATAAGGCCTTCTTTGCAGCCTCTACGATTGTCCGTTTCCAGCTCACGAAAGCATGAATACTGTGCTGTTTGGAAGGAAGCCCATTACAGGGACCCCATCCCAGGCGGAGAGGCAAATTGGGATGTTAGGTCATTGGTTGTTTTAAATTTATGATTTGCTTTTTTTTTTTACAGAGAGGAAGGGAGAAGGATAGAGAGTTAGAAACATCGATGACAGAGAAACATCGCTCAGCTGCCTCCTACACACCCCCCACTGGGGATGTGCCCGCAACCAAGGTACATGCCCTTGACCGGAATCGAACCTGGGACCTTTCAGTCCGCAGGCTGACGTTCTATCCACTGAGCCAAACCGGTTAGGGCGATTTGCCCTGGTTTGATATTTAGTTGTACCAAGTGCTTTTCAACACCTTTTGTTTTTAGACTTTTTGAGGGGTTGGGAGAGAGGTTTAAAAGCAGAATAATCACTCAAAGAAAACACAGGCTTTTCATACTATTTTAGCCTTAAGCCGTGGTAAGAGATAGAAAACTACCATCAAGTGCAGGCCTGATCCAAGTGCAGTCATGGATGATAGGAAAATACCCTCATTAGGACTGTGGTGATCTTTAAATACGTTGATGTTGTGCTGGGAAGTGGTTTCCCGACTGTGGAATTTGTAGGGGCTGAGCGATTGTGTAGAGACTGTTTGCATTGTAGAGGCAGAGCGATCATGATTGATGAGAAACAGAATAGATACGTGGGCAGAGAACATTGTACAGTAGTTACGGCTTATGTGCAGGAGATGAGACCCCCAGGGGATGTACTGAACCCTACATACGCTTTGTTTTTCTTGTGCATACCTACTTTTTCACCTGAAGGAGGCACTTGACTGCTTCTCTTCGGCATCCCTGAACTGCCAGCCAGTGTCCCTACTCCTGCACATTGGGGCTATCACTAAGTAACGTAAGCAGGACTTGAACACCAGCACTGTGATAGCACGACAGTGGGTCTGATCACCTAGGCTGCCACCGAGTGACAGCCTAGGTGGGGAGCATACCCAGTGTGGACTTGGTGGACAAAGGGATGATGATGTCCCAGGACGAAGCAAGAATTGATCGTGCTATTCAGAAAGGCATGCAATTAGAGGTTACGCATTGTCCATTTCTGGAATTTCTCACGTAACATTTTCAGGCTGCAGTTGACTATGGGTACCTGAAACTGTAGAAAGCAAAACCTCGGCTAAGGGGAGCTGCCATCCACCGTTCTTTGGCACTCTTCCAGGACTGTGTAACACTGGCTGTTTTTTCATTTTCCCTTTGTTGTTACAGATGTGCCTGGCACTGTAGGCGGGTAATGCCCAGGTTTCGACCTTTCTGCTTGTCCACGGGGTGGAGAGCTGGAGGCAGAGGCATTCTCTGTCAGGAGTGGCTGAGGCCGCTGCAGCCTCCTGAGTCGGGGGAGATGGCAGCGCTGCTAATGCCGCAGCAGATGGTCCTGCCGGCTCCCCATCACTCACAGTGGGCGGTAGTGACGGACCCAGTGAAGCTCTCACCAGTGTTGGCCACTGTTACCAGCGGAGTGAAGCCCAGCAAATGTCTCTTTCTGATGTGCTTCCTGCACACAGGCATGCTTGGGGCCAGCTGCTGTGTTTCGCTTCAGGACGGAAAGGTTTCTGACTGGGAAAGAGGAAATGATAGAATAAATAGGAGGCTTTTCCATGGAGGGGAAATACTGTTTCCTAGCAAATACACAGAGGTTAACTATTTAGATTGCATACAATGATTGGGCGATAGAAACCTTTTTAACCAAAACATCACCTTAACATTTTCCCCCACCTGAATTGAAAATGTTTTATTTCATTTTATGTACCAAGAGCTAGTATTGTTTCTGTGATAAGGTAGATGTCTTGAGTGGCCCATTCATGGAGCTCACTTAGTCCAACTTAATGATGCCTGTGTCCTCTGCGTACTGAGGAAAACACTTGGCTGCACATATTAAGACCATATTTCCGGACCAGACCAAGCCGGTTTGAGCAGATGTGGCAAGAACGAGAACCCTGGCTGAATTTCCTTCCATGTCTTCAGTGGAGCTGCTGGTGGCCCATCTTCCTTGCTTGGGTGCACTGAGGCAAAAGATTTAGTAAACAAGTCCATATTCCATTCTAACTTTGACTTTTTAAAAAAATCAGCCCAGCCAGCATGGCTCAGTGGTTAAGTGTTGACTTCTGAAGCGGGACGTAATGGTTTGATTCCTGGTCAGGGCACATGTCCGGATTGTGGGTTCAATCCCTAGTGTGGGCGTGTAGGAGGCTGAGAATCAATGATTCTCTCTCATCATGGATGTTTCTATCTCTCTCTCCTTCTCCCTTCCTCTCGAAACCAATAAAAATATATTTGGAAAACATCAGAGTGTTGGGAGCATACATTTATGTTGTACTTGCTTTAGTTACCGAGTTTCAATAAAGAGCAGGAGAAAATGCAGAGCAGAACAACCTTAAATGATGGCGGGAAAGGAGCTGCTGCCGGAAGAGAGAACTTAAAGCTAACCTCTTTATCAGAGAAAAGTGAAAATTAGGAAGGGCAATAGTGGGTATGGAATATGGGCTTGTTTACGAAATCTTGAAATATTGGGGTGCAAGGGAGCTCTTTGTCAAAGTAAATTTAAGAGGAAACACTGTTCCGACAAGAGATAGACTGCTGAGGAGCTGGGGAGGCAGGGCATATCCACGACCTGACATGCTGGTGGTTGCTCCATGAGGACATTTATTAGGAGGAGAGTTGGACCTGAACTTCAAGGCCCCTGCAGAGGGATGACCACATCCTCCCACAACAGCAGAACATTCTGGGTGTCAGTCGCATTTATTTTTATAGGGGACGTAATCCAGAGGATCATGAAATAGATCAGGAATGAAAGTACTTATGATAACACTTCCAATCCAGACTACATGTTGCCTGTGTTACTTTAAAAAAAATCGATAGAGCCATGGTAGTTAGATTATTAAACGAATTATTGCCTAGAAAGCTCTTGAGCAGAGTGTAGCCTATGATCAGTGTTCAATAAATGTGAGCCATTATTATTATGGCCATAATTGGCTGCCATCTCTTCAGGCCCAAGAATAGGTGGGCACCTTGTGGTTAGCAGGAAGCACAGCTGTGTCCCCTTGGCAGGTGCCTTGCTGGAGGGTCATGTGCTTTGATGGTCAGGGTCTGGGCTGACAGCGTCGTAGCAACAGATGAGGCAAAATTGGATGATCTGCTGGTCTTCAGCCAACAACCCAGGCGGCAATGAACAGCGTGCGTGTTCTGTGCCCTTATATTACAGGCCATTTGAAAAGTCCCAAAGAATGAGCCACGATGCCAGATCCCTCACACAGGCACTGCTGGTTTGGTACATTCCTTAGATTCTAGAGAGTTTTTTCACTTAAAATTTTGTACCTTCATTTTATAAACAACTGTGCTCGGTATCGCCGCATGACTGCAGCATTCCCCTGGGGCAGCGTGCTGGGTGGTGATCATATGAGGTTCTTTCTGCTCCGTGACTCATCTTCACATGCTCTGAGCGGAGCCCTTGCCCGGTTTCCAGGAATGAGGCCCGAGGCTCCCAGCACCCTGCAGCTCCGGGGTGGAAGGATCGAAAGGCCCTGTCCTGGTAGGATGAGGTCACTCCAGGAGGTTTTGGGGGTGCACATTCTGTTTAAGAATGTGGTGTTTGGCTGTGCGTAAGGGGGAGCGTGTTCTGAGCGAGGGAGACATTGGCTCCGGTGCTGTCGTTCCCATCGTTGACACTCTCGCCTTTGATGTAGGGGATCGGATGGGGGTGGCTCTGAGAACACTCCTGGTGCCAGGGGAGCTGTTCGTGAGGAAGGGGGTGGCCTTCTTTGTTATCTGGTGTGTCTTGAGTGATGGCACGCCGATTAACTCAGAACCCCAGACTTTTTAGATGTAATGGGGCAGGAGGGTCTGATGGGGGTACAGTTGCCTCCAAGCCAGCTGGCAGCAGGGAAGCACTGGTATTTCCCACTATTTTGCAAGATTATAATCTTCTGGAGGATGTGGCCCCATCATGTTATGGGAAGATTATGGGGTTGAATCTGACTTCTGCCACTCATCAGCAGTGATAGAAGGTGTAATTACCCCCAATTTACAGATGAGGAAATTGAGGCTTAGAGAGATTAAGTAATTTGCCTGAGGTTGTATAGCTAGCTAAAAGGGCTGGGATGATCGCTCAGGCCTGTCTGGCCCCTGGACTGCACTCTTACATCTGCTGCATTCTCTCCCCCTCGCCTCCTCTTCTTTTCTTTCTTGTTTTAAAATTGTGGAGCAGACATTTTTATCCCCTTTGGTCCCATGGCTAGGACAGTACAGTAGCCCCTTTGTAGTCACATGTATGAAGTTGTAATGAAGAGTGTGAACTTCAGAGCCCCACAGACTGACCTGGTTTAAATCAGGGCCTGGCCACATGCTAGCTCTGAGGCTGGGCAAGTCCCTTCACTTCTCTGGGCCTCCGTTTCCTCACCCATAGGCCAAGGACAACGATAGTACCTGCCTTGTAGTTATTAGAATATTCAATGAATTACTGCCCAGAAAGCACTTAGAACAGAGTGTAGCATACGATCAGCGTTCGTGAGCCCTTATTATTTTGGCCATAATTGACTGCCATCGCTCAGGCACGAGCAAAGGTGGGCACCTTGTGGTTAGCAGGAAGCACAGCTGTGTCCCTGGGCAGGTGCCTTGCTGGAGGGTTTTGTGCTTTGATGGTCAGGGTCTGGGCTGACAGCGTCATAGCAACAGATGAGGCAAAATTGGATGATCTGCTGGTCTTTAGCCAACAAGCTAGGCAGCAATGAACAGGGCGTGTTCTGTGCTCTTAGGATGAAAAAAAAAAGCAAATAAGAATTTAAGCTGGTATCCAATTTTGGGGAAAAACACTTTTATGGTAATTTATGAGATCTGGGCAGATTCAGTTCGAATACTTTCAAAGCCAGTACAGAGAGGTCCATTCTGAGGGATGCCTATGACTAATTGTCTACTCCTGAGAAACATTTTGTTTTGTGGAAAACACACAATTACTTGCAGAAGGCTTTGTGGAAGTGTTTGAATTGGTGATGAAAATTAACGTTTTGGGTTGATGCAGGGAGTGTGGAGAGCATCTAGGACCAGGGGAAGAGCCCTAGTGAAGGATCATGATATGGTTGAGGCAAAGAAAGGGTTGCTTAGAGTTGAGAGTGATAGATGGGAAATGAGGAAGATATAGGCAGATGGGGACAGGATGATAGTATTCTGTTTTTCGGTATAAATTTAACACGATGAACAAAGAAATACCATCATACACCCTTCTTCTGGGAGAAATCTTGATAAACTTGCCCAGAATATGTATTCCCATAAAGGAGAATTGGACATTCAAATGCCAAAGCCATCCTGTTCATAGCGAAGAGAGGTAAAAAAATAACCTTCAACTATCTGTGAGAATTGAACAAGTGATTCCATTACATAGATTAATAGAAAAATCATTTATGAAGCTAGTTACTCACAACTTCCCATCACAGGTAGCTCGCCATCAGATGCTGGCTTTTGTGTGTCACACCTCAAGGACCTATTGAGCACACAGTTTTGTAGATGAGAAGGTAAACGCTATGTATTACTTTTTAGCCCCCACTTGCCTTGAGGAGTTGAAGTTTGCTAAAATACTTGGCGGGTAAAACTCTGGTGGAGCATAGAACTTGCTTGGATTTTGGAATTCCTCATGACTTTTCTTGGTGGTTACTATCTTGATATGTCCCTTAATAAAGTATGGTTGGTTGAATAATAATTAGCCATAATTTTTCTATCACTGTTTTGCCTGAGTGAGCTCTCAAGGTTGAAACCAAAGAACTTATATACTTACTAGAGGCCGTATGCATGAAATTTGTGCAAGAGTCAGCCTTTCTTCCTCCGGCAGCTGGCACGGGCTTCCCTCTGGCATCGTACCTGGGCTTCCCTCCTTTGCTGCCGGCAGGCACCCAGGACCCAGGCTTCCCTCGCAGCCCGGCTTCCTCTGGAAGGTCGTCTGTCTAATTAGCATATTATGCTTTTATTATTATAGATATGCATAGCCCATGGACACAGGCAATAGGGTAGTGAAGACCTGGTACGGAGTAGGGACAGGGAGGAAGAGGGTTAAGGGGAGGAAATGGGAGATATTGGAATACTATCAACAATAAAAAATATGTTAAAAAAAAAAAGGAAGAAAAGTGCCTTAAAGACAGCTTGTACCTGAAGACTACAAAGCTGATGCCTCAGACTTCCCTGCCTCAGGCATCTAACTGATGATGCCTGGATAGTCAGCACTATGGGGCTCAGCCAGTGTGCCTTATTGGACCCTCCACTGACCTCCCCCGCGGAGAAGCTCAGGTTCTTAAAATTGGCTTTAAAATAAGGTGACCAGATTTTAACATTGGTAAAGCGGGACCCCATTGACCCCTTGGCCGCCGAAAACCGTGTCTTCCCTTCCCGTTCTCCCGCCGTTCCCTAGCTTGTCGTGCATTCTTTCCAAAAATCGGGACTTTTTTAAAACGCTGCGGGACATGGGACAAATTGTAAAAAATCGGGACGTCTGGTCACCTTACTTTAAAGGCCCATGTCATCTGCCCCCATGGTACTCCTCTGCCTGCATCCCCTGGCTCTCCTCACTGAGTCTGCCTCTGTCATGCAGTCCTTTCCCATGATCCCAAGCATGTGCTCATCTCCAGACATTTCTACTTCCCCCATCTAAAACACTCTTTCCATGATGTATTTGTTATTCCCTTGTTATTTTTTCTTAAATTTTTATTTATTGAAAAGAGAGAGAGAAAGAGAGAGAGAGAGAGAGAGAGAGAGATCAATTTGTTGTTCCACTTATTTACACATTCATAGATTGCTTCTTATATGTGTCCTGTTATATGTGTCCTGATCAGAAATTGACCCCACGACCTTAGTGTATTGGGATGATGCTCTAACCAACTGAGCTGCCAGGCCAGGGCTGCCCTTGTTATTAAGATGTTTCCCAACCTGTATTAATACTAGATTGACCTTTATTTCTCTTTCATCACAAGAAGAGTATCATTTCACTATTTGTTGACTTGCATTGTAGCTCTTGAGAAATCAGCTCCTTGTTGCTCCTTTGAAGATAATCTGTCTTTTCATTCTGGCTGCTTTTAAGATCCCTTTGTCTGTCTTTGGCGTTCTGTATTAGGTGTGAATGTCTTCTGATGAATCTGTTCTGGAATTATTAGACTTTCTGTGTCTCTGGATGGGTGTTTTTATCAGTTCTAGAAAACACCAGTTATTATATCTTTATATATTGCCTCTGATGCATTATCTTTCTTTTCTCATGGAAATCTAACTGGATCTGATAGACATCTCCAACATTTTCATGTCTTTTAACTCTCACTAAATATGCTATTTATGTCCTTCTCTGCTTTATTCTCAATAATTTAATTCAGCTTTATCTTAAGGCTTACAAAATGTCTCTTCCTCAGTGTCTAGTCGGAAACATATACTTTGTGTTTTAAATGTCACTGATCCTACATGCTTTTATTGCTAAAAGTTTTATTCAGTTATTTTAAAAATTGGCTTATTTTAATAGCTTCTTGTTTCATACTCAATTATCAATTGCTACTTTCATTACTTTAAACATAATTGTTTTATATTTTGTGTTTGATCATTCCAGTATCTGAAATCTTTGCTGATTTTGGGGGGTGATTGTTTCAGCTCATTCTTTTTTTTTTTTTTTTTTTTTACAAACACTTGTGTCGAGGGCTGACTTTCAATAGAGCAATAGATCGCAGCGAGGGAGCTGCTCAGCTGCGTATGAAACCCCGACCCAGAAGCAGGTCGTCTACGAATGGTTTAGCGCTCAGCTCATTCTTGCTCCTGTATATTTGTGACTTTGAAGTGTAAGTTCAGTTTTTAGTATATTTATCTGTGGGGCTTCTTGGAGGTCTAGATGGAAGGTGGGTTCCTCTAGAAATTTATGTTTGTGGCTGCCAGATTTATTGAGTTTCTACCAGCCTGGGGCCACCTTAAAACAAATTTTTGGCTTGAGGTTTTCCAGGCCACCCAGGCACTGTGAATTGGGACTGGGGGTCCTATGTGAGGGCTAGTTTTTGATGACAGATTTTTAGGGGAATTTTTTTTTTCTTCACATATTTATATGGTTTGAGACAGTCAGATTTTCTTGCAGTCCTTGGGAGGCAGCTATAATAATTGTTGGCATCATGACGTAAATTAGAAAAAGCCACTGGTTCATAGGTCAATGCTCATCCACTGAGCCAAACCAGCCAGGGTAAGTTGCCCTCACTTCTGCTTGAAATGTGCCACCACCCTATTCTGCCCAAGTCCTGCACAGCCTTCAGTGCCTTACTCAAATCTTCCATTCCCTGAAGAAAAATCCCGAATTTCCCCTCTCTCCTCCGAATGGCATTTTCTCTTCTGAATGACCAGAGTAGCACGGGTGCATTTATCATAAACTTATTAATTTTTATCGCTTACTCTTTTTCAATCTTATCTCCATTACCAGACTGAGAGCTGCATGTTTTATTTGTCTTTCTGAGTTCCTTATTCAGTGGAAGGCCTTAAGCAGATAGTTAGAATATTTTTGTTCAATAATTAAAGGAAAGAATTTAATTAAATAACAGGATGCAAACCTGCTAAACAAAGGATTACAAACAGCTAGTAATTTGGATGGCGCATAAAGATTCCTGAAATCGCACATGCATAGTTCAGGAAGGCTGTCAAAGTGGGCGAAAAAGTCTTCTCTGGGGAGTGGCGGGCGTCCTGTGATAAAGAGCTTAGACTTCTTTTTTTGCATTGTCTCCGTGTTTGAAGTTTAGAGTGGTTTGGCAAAACTTCTGTCTGCTCATAATAGAGCAGAGATCTGCCACAGAGGAAAAAATCTATGTATCTATGTTCTCTTTCAGGAAAAAGGAAAATGATTTTTGCCAGTCATTGTTTTTTTAGTTTATTTTTTTTTCAAAGAGAGATTAGGCCATACTATTCTACAAAAATTACTGCCCTAAAATTTATTTGATTATTACTCAATTTGTTAAGTAAGTGAAGGCATGTCTCAATTTCTCGTCCTTTTCAATTATTTTCCATTATGAGGTGATTTTTGAACTTTCAAGAAATTACACTTTAGTGGAAATGGAAAATGCTTTCTTTTAAACATTGAGTTTGCTTTATCTCAGCGATTTTCAGTGGGTGTACTGCAAGGATTTTTAAAACATGCCATTCCTGACTGTTTAGTCAGGGGCACTGTCTTCTTTTCTCTTAGACTGTCAAATTTTAAAAAGTGACAACAGCTAACACACCAATGTGAATGACTAAAAATTATGCCCCCCCCCTTTTTTTTTTGGTTAGATCGCTGAAAAGTATACTATACTTTTAGGAGTGCTGCAGAATTTTAGTAATTAGTTTATGTGTGCCATGAGATGAAAAAGCTTGAAAATCACTACTTTATCTGATACTTCTGGAAAATATACTTTGTACTGGGCATTTTTTATAAATGACCTAATCTAAATCTTTAAAGATCCCACAAGATTTTCATTTTAAAGATAGGGAAACTGAGGCAAAAATAACGTGCTCTGATGACGCAATCGTAGGGGGTGGGGCTGTTATGATTTGGGTCCCAGTTCCCCTGACTACAAGTTCCGCTCCTCTCCTGTGTCACACTGTCACAGAGTCAGAGTCAGCTTCTCGGTATGATTCGGTCAGCTTTTAAATGCTAAACATTAAACGTGTTTAAAGCTCATTATGATATTAACAGGATATGACCTGGTAGGAAAGTGATTGAGTATTTCTAGTTCTTGTTTATCTTGTATTTGGAGAAACAGCTGGAAAATATTATGTCCCACGGCTACGACTGCCGTGATGACTAATGTTTGCACCCTCGCGTGGAGGTTCCCAGGCACTCCAAATGCAGGCAGTAGGTGTGTTTCCAGTGACTGTGGAACAAAGCACTTTTGTACACCGGGTGTGTGGAGATGTGCTGGGCAGTCAAAAACCTACAGGCACTGTGCACTTCAGGATAACTAAGCAGATGTGTGGGTGAGTAGCTGGGTGTAGGGGCCCGGTGCTCAGGAGAAATGTATGGTTAAAGATTCGGGTTTGAGTACTAAAGGCATGTAGATAGATGGGGCTTAACGCCATGGGGTTGGACTAGGGGTAGGGTCCTGAGGCAGACAGCAGGCCATGAAAAGGAGCCTCCCCCTGGGAGTGATATCAAGTGCCCAAGAAGCGGGAGTGGGGACCTCTGCAGTCAGAGAGGCACGGTTGCCATCTGTTGGAGCATCAACAGGGTCAACACTGCCCAGAGCTAAGCTCATGGTCACGTGGAGAAGTCTTCATGGGAGTCATTTGGCAACATGTGAGAACTATGAGAAATTAAAACTGACAGGAGATGACCATCCGCTGGAAATGTGGGTTGAAGAAGCAGAGAAACAGAGAACAGAAATGTTGTGAGTTGGGTAACTAGGAGGATGTTGGCTCCACGGAGGGGCCAGTGAATCTGGGAGGGTGGAGCAGGTCTGAAAACAGGGGGTAAGATTCCGTTTTCTTCGTTCAGAATTCACTTCTAAGGCTTTAATTAAAATGATGAATTTATGACTCTCAAACCTATATTCCATACGTCATCACATAGACAGAGAGGAGTTCAAAGCAAGGACTTGGTGAATGGAACCACTTGAAGGAAGAGGAGGAGGAGCATGTGAAGAAGGCTGAAGGCCTGGGAGGCCACCAGCAAGAGAAGCTGCTGTCATCTCTTAAGCCAAGGTGGGGTGAGGTGGGGTGGGGTGGGGAGAGTTAAAAGGAAGGGGTGACTGTCAGTAGTTTCCTTTGCTAGAAAGGGATCAAGTAAGTTAACGACTGAGAAGTGCCCATTGATTTTGGGAAAGTCTCTTACAGAAAAAGTAGTGGGGTCAAAATCCCATGAATACGGGGATTTTAAGTGGATATGCTGGGAAGTGGGGAAAGCCGGTACAGTTTGCTGATTATGAACCGAGTGGCAGATAAAAAGGCTCACAGCCAAAGAAATGGGGGTTACCATTTTGGGGAGTGGAATAGATTTTGTGCTATTTGTATACTGATGGAGAGAGGCAACAGAGAGGAAGGTTGAAGATTCTAGGCAGGAGAAATTTAAGGAGTGAGGCCCCAGAGGAGGAAGGTGGATGAGAGGGGACGCTCCATTAGGAGGGATGGAGGCAACGATGACTGGGAGTGACAGGGAGCAAATACGTCTAGATGTACACAGATGTTATAGTCAATGAATATGGGAATCAATGTCAGAGTCACTCATCAGTTATATCAACTTCCCCTCCTGATCTTGATCCAGAAATACTTAATATCAGGAAAGTTATTATCTTCCCCATTTTACAATTCAGGGCATTAGAAAATGCAGCTTACCTGCTGCCGTACTGTAAAATAAAGTTTTATGGAAACATGGCCATGTTCCTGTTCACTCATCCACATATCGCCTACGGCTGTTTTTGCATGCAAAGGCAACATCTAAAATTAATCCACTGCCTGGCCCTTTTCAGGAAAGCTTGCTGACCTCTGTACAGTTGACAAAACCGAGGCCCAGAGAGAATGTTGACTTTGAGGAGTGGTCCCTTCTCTGAATACCCAGACTGATACCCAGTCTTCTCTGAATGCTGCATACTTGTAGAATTACCTGGTAACTCCCGAGTCAGGAACTTTCCAGTTACCATTGTAAATTAGGTCAAATTGAAACCTCTCCTGGCCTCACCCTAGAAACACCACTTTGTCTAGGTTCTTCATTAAGGGGTCTGTGCTAGATAGGGGCGCGCCTCTGGCTCTGCCTGGGCCCTGTTCTGACTGTGACCTGGGTGTGCCGCTCTCTCCTGCTTTCCTTGGGTTGCCTTTCTTCACCTTGTTTAAGAGGCCGACTCACTTCCTCTCCCAAATCATCACCAAAACCCATCCCATGTGTTTTCCTTACCCCAGTGGTTTTGTGTCTTTGCTTTGAATTTCTTCAGCAATTAAGTGTATTGTTTGCACCCACCACACACACATTTTCTAGTAGCACCTGTCTCCTGTGAGAGGCCCTCCTGTGATGTGGGCAGCTGTTCTGCTTCCCTATAAAACCTGCTGTGGGATAGGGACCATATTGCTCTTGTCATCAGCACCTGAGAGTTATTGGTGCTCATATGATGAATTGTGATTAAGCTGAAAACATGTAAGTGCTTGGAAATTGCCCACGTAGGTAAACAAGGGTGTGCTAATTACTAGCCCTTCTCAGCCACTCTTGGAACCAGATCTGCTCCTGATTCTTTTGAAACCCATTTTGAATTGCTGACCAAATCTGAAAGCAGCATATTTGCAGGTACATCTTCCCTCTTTATGGCACACTGCTCAGTTTTCAAGAGGAAATACCAATCTATTCAAATCTATTTCTTGGCTGAATTTTCAAAAGCTCCAGAAGGGGCTGAGATTTTAATAGCTGTAATTAAGTTCTAAAACTTATCAAATTATAGTTGTTTTACACATATTGTTTAGCACCTTGCTACTCAAAACGCTGTGTGCCCACCGCAGTGCAGGCATTGTTTGGGAACTCATTAGGAATGTGGAGTTTTGGGTCCAACCCCGGACTCTCTGAACCAGAATCTGCATATCACAAGGCCTCTCTGATATGTACCCACATTCAAATGTGAGGAGCACTGTTCTGGCTATTGCCCTTGTATTTGAGATAAACACAAAAAACACAGGGTCCTACTCACAGACATTTTATACCTTTTATATGTTATTAGCGGCCCAGTGCACGAAATTCATGCCCTGGGGGTGTCCCTCAGCTTGGACTGTACCCTCTCCAATCTGGGACCCCTAAGGGGATGTCTGACTGTGGGATTGGGCCTAAACTGGTAAACAGACATACCTCTCGCAATCTGGGACTGCTGCCTTCTAACTGCTTATCTGCCTGCCTGCCTGATCGCCCCTAACCACTCACCTGCTCATCCCCAACTGCCCTTCCCGCCAGCCTGCTCACCCCCTACTGCCCACCCTGTCAGCCTACTTGGCCCCAATTGCCCCCCCTGCCAGCCTGCTCATTCCCAACTGCTCCCCCACTAGCAGCCTGATCGCCCCAACTGCCCCCCACTGCCGACCTGCTTGCCCCTAACCGCCTCTGCCTCAGCCCTGCCACCATAGCTTTGTCTGCAAGGACATCCAGAAGGTCTTCTAGTCTAATTAGCATATTACCCTTTTAGTAGTATAGATAATGGCGTGATTTTATATTTCATGATGAATGTTTTCTCTGTTATTGTTAGAGCTAGGTCATAATTAAGAGATAGATCAAGTATGCCTTTGTTCTTTTCTGCAACCTGGAATGCATTTAATTTGTCTCTTTATGTAGAAATAACAAAGTCTAAAAACTTCTGTCTTTGATGTCTGTCTGGGATAATCTGTAGTAAGTGAACAACCTCAGACCTCGCCTGTTGCAATAGACTTCATGCTATTTTTTGGTATGTGTACTTTATTATTCCCCTTTATTACCATAGAAATTGTTTGCATGCATAATTGTGAATTCTGTACTAGGTGAAGTTTTATTTCACATTTTTTAAGTCTTTAAAAACAAATATATGAATGAAACTATATTTATTCAAAAATATATATTTTATTCATAACAATAATTCATATTTTCCTTGCCAGTTAATCCAAGCAGGTAGAGTGAAAAATTATTACACATGTTTATTTATTTTTGGAAAGGTCACACACATGAACAGAGTTCAGAAGGTTCAGTGAAAAGTTAATCTCCTTCCCATCTCCAACCTCTAGCCAGGCAGTTCCCTTCTTGGGGACAACTCTTCATACCAGTTTTTAAAAAAATATATATATTTTTTGATTTCAGAGAGGAAGGCAGAGGGAGAGAGTGAGATGGAAATATCAATGATGAAAGAGGATTGGCTGCCGCCTGCTCGCCCCTCCCCCGCACTGGGGATTGAATCCACAACCCAGGTTTGTGCCCTCCTGGTTCATAGGTCGACGCTTAACCACTGAGCCACTCAGCTGGGCCTTTATCAGTTTTTTATGAACACTTTTAGAGATAATATATGAAGTAGAAAGTTAAAATAGTTGTTGCTAAAGGGGTGAGCTCTGGAGCCAGACAGAGTTTAAACCTTGGCCACTAACTTCGTGACCTTAACCTCACTGTGCCTCAGCTTTCTCATCTGTAAAATGGGTATATTAATAGTATATCTCTCAAAAAAATATTATATCTCAGAGTTTCTGAGAAGAACTAATGAGATAATTCATAGAAAACACTAAGAGCAATTCTTGGCATGCAGAATACCTTCAACAAATATTAACTGCTAATACCTTATATGTGAGCATTTCTTTGTCTTTATCATTTCTATACAAAAACAGTAGCACATTCTATATACTTCCACACCTTGCTTTTAAAAAATCAAACAACAAAAAAAACCTTAACAATGTGAGATTTCCATGTGGCTATTGGTTCAGTTTATTATGTATACCTTTAGAACTGCCTTATTCTTTTTGGTGACTCCACATTATTCTGTTTTATGGGTGTAATTTATTTATCCAGTTACCAGTTGGTGGATATCTATGTTTTTCTATTCTTATGATACTATAAGAAGCTTTGGTAAAATGGCATGTGTACATGTAATAGTGTGTCTGCAGGGTAAATTGATAGAAATGGAATCTAGAAATGGTCGAAGTATAGGTCTTAGCCTTGCTTGGTTGCCCTCCAATAAATGATACATTCCTACAAACAAAGTGTTCTGATACTTGTTTTCACAGTCAGATTTTAACTTTGATTTTTAAAAATACAGTTTTATTCATGAATATATTAAGAACCCATACATATTTGGACATTTGATTAAGATTGCTTGATGCTTTGCAACAGGCTCGTGGGTAGGAGTAGGAAGAGAATCCTTTGTTCTTACATTGTGGAATAGTGAGCTGTTTTCAAAGAGGGATGGTATAATATTCAACAAGCTGTCATTATCGTCACTTTTTGAGATACTGAAACAAAACAAAGTGTTTGGAAAAACATGCATTTCATGTTTTAGTTTGCATCATCTGGCCTCTCGAAGGCTCCTTGAAGTGTCTGGGCTGAACGCGCTGGGCACAGCATCGAGAGCCTCATTCTTTTCCTCCAGCGTCTCATTATACAAAGTCTTGCTGCCAACCGAGCTGACCATACAGCTTTTATTTACGATGCAGGGGAAACACTTTCTCCTAAAGACTTTTAAATACTAATATACTTTCAAAAGTAAATAGGACCAGAATCTAGTATCCTATAACATGTGACCTTCCCTTAGTAATTTCAAGCAATCCAAAATATTTGCAGTCCCCTTCTTCTGTTTTACATTTGGCGAACAATCCAGCCATTGACTTACAGCGTGCATCATCTGCTCCCCTGAAACACAGCTTGCGTCTGTGGTGAGAATTATGATTAGTGCCGAGGTACACATTTTTAATTCATTTAGCAGATGATCGCTAGGTTCTTTCTGCATATTCAGACGAGCTGGGGAAATGAAAGAGAAGCAAACATAACCTTACATTCCAAGATGCATGTAAAAGCATGTGGCCATTTTTAGGCACTGGCATCCATCAGCTAATACTTGTTTCTTATCGAGTGCGTTGAACGTGGCACCCGGGCAAGGTGATACATGGCAGGCAGCCACTCAGTTGACCCCTCCCAGCCTGGTGGGAATGCCCTTGTTGCTAGGGGACTCCTGGAAATGACCTTCAGGGTGGCCTGTAATGCCCGAGGTTGGCTGCTGTGCGTCTGTGAGGCCCACTGTGGGGGATGCCATGGGGGCCACATAAGGTTGCCTCTTATTTCGGGGAGAGGAGACAGGTTCCCGGATGCTGTGTGGTGGGCTGAATCACTGAGCCATGTAGTTCTAACCTTGTTGCTAGGACAAAGGAGATAAGGCGTGTATTCTCTGAGGAGCTGAGCACCAGACACCAGACTGTTTATCAACGTGGCTGTCATTCTTTCCTCTCAGCAACTTGACAAGGTCTTGACATTGAGGAGGCGTGTCTTCTCCCTCCTCTTTAGAACGATAGATGCTCTTCAGCTTCACAATAGGTGCCGCTTATGCGGCTCTTACTCTATGCTAGGTCTTCCTGTCAATTATTTGTTGCACACCAACGAGACAGATGAGAAATTCAGGCTTAGAGAGTTCAACTAACACATGCAAATAGAACAGGGACAGAACTGAGATTCGCAGCCAGGTCTTCCTCACACCGGATGGTGCGTCTTTATCCATTATGCTCTCCCGCCAGCTAAAAAGGAAAGTGCCTGTAACAAAGGAGCTGTCGCATTTGTCCGACATAATTGTTTTTATTTTCTAAATAAGAGCTCATTATTACATTATTTAACTAGCCATAATGTAATTACAGTCCGTGTTAATGTTGCTAACGATTTTCAGTATCTCCTCAAATTATATTACTTCTCTGAAAACTGAGGCCTTAATCCATTGACAAGTTGTTAGAATTGCCCTTTAATTTTCAATTATCGGCCATTCCACCTGGGATCTTTCATCAGTTTCTGGTGATGGCTGGAGCTTTGCAAGTTCCCCCCACTACCCCCGCCCCAAGGTCATTGTCTAATTGTCTTAGGGTCCTGATTGCACTCCAGGCAGCATTCTTACTTTACCCATACTTACTGTGTATTTCTAGTATTTTTCTCTTGGCATTCTACTGAGTTATATTGATTTTTGCCTTCATTAATTCCTCCCATCACTGCCAATTTTCTTCATCCTTTGTTCAACACCTTTTTGAAAGTGTTATTCAATAGGCTTATTCTAGAGTTGTTGGTTTCTCATTCCTAATTTATTTCTTGTTATTTTTCTTGTAATTATAAAGCTTATTGTATTTTCTCTAATTTTCATCTTCCCTCCCTCACCTTCTGTAGTTATTTTGTTCCTTCTCCGGGGGTTATTTTGCTGTTTTTTTTCCATCTTGTTGTCCTCAGTGCTGTCCCAGGCTGTTAGGAATCTGGGTTGAGGTACAGTGGAGCAGAGCCTGGGCCAGCTGCCTGGGGAACCCACAGAGACTGACAGAGCCTGGGTTTACATAATTACTCAGGGTTACTGCCGATTTATTCTCTTCCTACCTGTCTCAGCCTCCCTGCCAGCTCCAAGCAAGGCTTTTCCCCTGCAAGTCAGCCAGGAAAGGGACAAGCTGCGCCCACAGCATCAGGGATGCATGGTTGGCCTCCATGGCCCCGGTCTCATGAAAGAGTAATGGGCTCCATTCATTGTTAGACATACTGGGCCTTTAACCAGGCAACTGGTAGTTACTGCCTCAGACCTTACCCCACCCTGCAGGGTTGATGATGGTTTATGTTTGAGGGCCGATGAGGAAACTGATGCTCCGAGAGGTTAGGAGTCTGGCTAAAGAGCACAGTTTGTATGTGGGTGTGGTTGGGATTTCAACCGCTGTGAGTGCGGCTGCGCAATCCGCAGTTTCTGCCCCAGCATGTCCTCTCTGCCAAAATGCACTTGATGCTTGAGCGTTTGGATTAGACCCTTTGTGTCCTCGTTAGAGGGTGTCTTAGGTACTGTTGCATCATGCTCCCCAGTGTTACTCATTTCTCCCTATTTGATTCATTAATAATCCCAGTACATTGTTTCCTTTGTTCATTGTATTCGAATTAAGTGGCTGGCGAGTCTTGTTGCCAGCTTCCTGTCACAGTGAGAGCAGGCCTACATGAAGGTGTTACTCCGATCTAATATAAAATCAAGGTTATTGATTATTTTCCTTTTAATGAATTCAGCTGTGCTGCCTACAGGGTACACTGATGCTTTCCTTTTATTGATACTGGTGTTTTTACTCTTAGACCTGTGTCTTGCCTATACAGAGTGTTCTGTTATTAATATAGGGCTGACTGCAGGTTGGAATGAGGCCTTGATAGATTTAAGATATGTCTTAGTTTTACAAAATAATCATAATGGTTTTTAGTCTGTAATACAAGCTCTTAGAATAGATGCCTGAGGTCATTTTAGTTGTGTAATTATAGTTTAGAATAAGTTTTGGCTTTATGAGTATTAAAGGGGTTGTGGCCTGTCTTCAAGTTATATTTTTTTTCTGACTATGAAATGAAAATATATTAATTGTGGAAAATGTATAAATATACAAAGAATAAAATAACAACCTGTAATTCCAGTTTCTAGTGATAAGTGCTATTGACCATTTGGCATATTATTTTTGGATTCATGTATGTGTGTGTCTGTTGTATGTGCATGTTATCATACCTTACATCCCAACACATACACAGTTTTATATTCTCCTTTCTCATTTAATGTAGATCATAAAAAATTCTCCCATTAAAAAGTTTTCATGAGTCTAATTTTAAAGGCAATATAATATTTCATAGTATGTGCATGCTATAACTTACTAATCATTCCCCAGTGTTAGGACTTTAAATTGTCTCCAGCTTTATGTATACATCTTTTAAAAATATTTTTTTTATCCATTTCAGAGAGGAAGGGAGAGGGAGAGGGTAATAGAGACATCAGTGATGAGAGAGAATCATTCATCAGCTTCTTCCTGCATGGCCCCAACTGGGGATCCAAAACTCAACCTAGGCATGTTCCCTGACCGGGAATCGAACTGTGACCTCCTGGTTCATAGGTTGATGCTCAACCATTAGGCAACACTGACTGGGTAATAATTACTTTTGATAAATAGGAAGCAGCCAAGTTTGGCACATAGGAAACAAGTATTTGCAAAGTGAAGTTTCATAGGTCGGCGCTCAACCACCTGAGCCTTGCTGGCTAGCCTATGTGGGTATCTTAGTGCATCCATCCATCTTTGTCCAGATTTATGATTATTTCATTTAGATTGATCCTCTAAGTGAAATTAATAGGTTAAAAAGTTTGGCCACTTTAAAGATATGTAATACATAATGCTTGCCAAATTATTTACCAGAGTGAATTTCCATTCCAGCCAGCAGTAGGTGGGAAGCTGGGACTCATTACTCCCAACTGGCATTGTGTGTTTGTGTGGCTAATTTGATAACCAAACACTAATGATGCTGTTTCAATCTGCATTTCTCTTATTACCAGTGAGGTTGAAAATTTTTAAATCTGTATATTAACATTTTTACTCTTTAAAAAAACCCTATTCTTTTCATCTAATAAAGTCTAGTATATTTCTTACAGTTTATAAGGGCTCTTTGTATGTTAAGGATATTATATGCTTTGTATGTTAAGGATATTGTATGCTTTCTTCAATATATTTGTTGAAATTGTTTTCCTAATTAGTTGTGGGCTTTTATTTTTTAACTAGGGGCCCGGTGCACAAAAATTTGTGCACTTGGGGTGGAGGGAGTCCCTCAGCCCGGCCTGTGCCCTCTCACAGTCTGGGACCCCTCAGTGGATGTCCTATGATGGCCCCAGTCTGCCAGGCGCCTTTTGTGTGTGTGTGTGTGTATATGTGTGTGTGTGGCCACTGGGGACCTGCCCCCAGCCGCATCTGAGGCTCGGAGCAGTCCTCCTGTGTGTGTCTACCTGCCGGGGGCCTGCCCCCAGGCACACCGTGGAGGCTTGGAGCAGGCACCCCCTCTATGTTAATCTCTCAGACTCTTGCCCTCCCCAGCATGTTGTTCTCTTTTTTGAGCATGACCAGGGCTGGGTGCGGCCTGCCTCCCAAGCTTGCCTACTGCCCATCTTCCTCCAGCCACCAGAAAGCAGGGAAAACCCCGCCTCGTGGTCAGGCCAGCCT
>PVJC01032666.1:0-19799 GCA_004026665.1 Murina feae
GGTCCTTAGAAACTCGCTTGGAACTGGAGTTCAGAGCCGCTGGGGACTTGTGGCTCTCTCCGTTTTGGAAAAGAACCGCGTCCCCCGGTGCCAGCCCTTCCCCGAGCCCCGTGCGCGCGCCTCCGTACCTCTGTACTTTGCTTCCGCTGCTCCTCTGAGTCTCAGACTCTTCTCTAGTTGTAGGATTTTCACTCAGCCAACCTTCCTGTGGGTGCGAGTGGTGTCCGTGTGTTCTTTTCGAGGCTTTTCTGAAATAGTTGTTCGCGGCTGCATTTACGGTGTCTACCCTATGCCGCCATCGTAGTTTTTCTTTTTGATTCCAGAGTTTCCTGTAGACTTGTGGTCTTATTGAAGGATCTCTTGAATTGATATGCAGAGGATCCAAGTCTTACACCTGAACCTGTTAAGAGTGCCTTGTTAAAGGAGGCCACAGACTGCCTGGTTCTCCTGGACCTTGCTGTCAAGGACAAGTGAAGGTAAGAAACAAGCTGCAATGTCGTTTCAGTTAGGCCTCATTATCCTTGAGTAATTCCGATTATTAATTTACTATTCACGTGGCTGACCAACTCTATCAATGAATGTTGTATCTGATCAAGTCTGTAAATGAATGTGGAGGGTTCAGGTCTCTACTTTTGGAGCCCTCTAGCCTTCAATACAGTTTGAACAAAGGTATTCAGAACCATTCAGACCAAAAGGCATGAGGATTAGAAAATACATCTGAGGCTAAGACAGATAATGTACAAAAGAATCATGATCAAGACTGTGTACAATTTAAGTTCTGTTCCAATCATTAAACTAAAAAACAAGTGAAATAATGGACTATAAGCCACCAAGGAGTAATAGTACAGGTCGATTAATATGTATCCCAGAAATGTTTCCAGGTTTTCAGGGGCAACTATGTTTTTCCATATTCTTATTTATGCACATGGAAATTCTTTGGTCTCATGTTCCACAAAAGAGAACTTTTCAAAGCCATAGCACATAATAACTATGCATGTATTTATATATATATTTAATAAACTATTGCCTCATTTATTACCCCATTTAGAAGTCTTCAGTTGAAAAGATATAAGACATCATGAAAAGAAATTCATATTCTAAAAATATTTAGAGATAGCATAGTTTGTTATTTTATTAGTTTATTCAGATTAAACTTCATCTTGGATCTTTACTCTCAGGCAGTTTCAAGTCCTAGATCTCATCTAATTCACCTTAGCTGGTATTATGCTGCTTCTCCATGAGCCAGTAGGACATTTCCAAGCATGCTGTTAGTTTTTACAGTTACACTTATTCTGTGAACTGTCCTCTGGTGTCATCCAATCTTTCCTTTGAGTATGGTACCCAGAAAGAAGAACCAAGGTAAAGAAAAAAAATCAAAGCCTGTTTGGTTTAATGTTTCAGGGTCTCCTGGCTAAAATTCCCCAAAGCTACAAAGACAGCAAAGTGGTAAACGATATCAGAAAATTACATTGGGTTTCTGAAGGTGCTCCCTTTAGTGGAACTTAATATTTGTATTACTTTCCTAAAGAGAAGAGGATTTTCTTTTTGTATAAATGGAATTAAGAAAAAAAAGGTATTTTTATTCTGGACATTATAATTTAGATCTTTTTCCTTCTTCCCTTTCACTCTCATACAAGTAAAGAAAGAACAAGAAAACATTGAAGTCTGGACATTTCTGAATAAAGTTGGGGGAGGCACTCATGGTGGTTAGCATTTAAAATTTAGAAATACAACCACAAACTCATCTGTTGAGCTTCTCGTACTCAAACTCTCACTTCAACACATGCCAAAGCTATAAAAATGCTGTTTACAATTTAAGGGTTTCCTTCCCATCTTCCCAGATTTATTACCCTACAGAGTGGCATAAATATAAAACACATAAATATTGGGTTAAATACAACATAAAGAGTAAAAACTGGAGATATGTATGTGATCAGAATAAAGTTCAAAATGTTCAGTCCTGTTATAAATGTCAGGTGATGAACGAAATCACATGGTTTTGGCCTTGGCTGCAGGCTCTGTCTCCTGCTCATACTATATTGCCACGTATGCTCATTTCTTCATAAAAGTCCTTTCAAGGGTATTTGCATTTGTGCTTGGCATCAAGTGCTTTTTCTTCTTCTTCACTAGAGGATTTCTCATTCTGATCTTCATCACTGCTGGCATCCAGGTTATTCATATCCTCAAAATCTCTTATGTCACCCTCATTTACCTCATCAACTTTCATAAACTTTATTTTTCCCACATCTTCCTCATCATCTTTATTATCTTTTTCTTCAGCATCCGAGTCACTCTATGTCCCCTGCTATTCCAGGGCCTTGTCCAAGGCATGAATGGGGAAGTTGTAGATGCGCCATACATATCTTGTTTAAGTCTCTTCTGCAATTCCTTTTCAATGATATTGTCTGGCTGAGCAGTGATTAATGCCTTTCCTCTCTTCTTTTTCCCCCTCTGCTCCACCTTCTCACTCAAAGGAACAAGTTTCCCCTGTTGCTTTAGTGTAAGTTCTCAAATTCAAATTAGGTACTGGGTAATCATGGTGAAACTCAGCTTACACTTGTATTGAATGAAATGGGGCCAGTAAATTATATCTTCATCTATTGGCTCTAATGCTTTTTAGTCATTATTATGAAGCCAGACTCATTACCAGAGATGCCTAGGAAAAGCTGCCTGTTTTATCACCTTCATATACAACTATCACTGTCCTTTCTCTTGATAGTGGCATACTAACTGTTTGCCAGGGGACAAGGCAATCTTGTCAGGCTGTATTCATTTCTGCAAAAGCTCTTTGTCTTGGTTTTTATTTTGAAGGAGCAAAGTTGCTTGTTTCCTAGTGTATCCCAGATAACATCATCAGATTGCATGATGTTGACAATTCAGCATGCAAACCTGGCCAAATCCCGGAAGAAGTCATGCTTCTTCCCCATTTTTAATTTTTCAATTAAAGTTGACACACAATATTGTATTAGTTTCAGGTGTATACCCCAATGATTAAACATTATATAACTTACTAAGTGATTATGCCAGCAAATCTAGTATTCATCTGCCACCTTACATAGTTATTACAATCTTATGAACTGTATTTTCCATGCTGCATTTTATATCCTACTGACTATTCTGTAACTACCAATTTGTACTTCTTAATCCCTTCATCTTTTTCACCCATCCCCCAACACCCCTCCCATCTGGAAACCATTAAAATGTTATTTGTATCTTTGAGTCTGTTTCCATTCTGCTTTTTCATTTATTTTTTTAGATTCAATTGCTGATAGACATGTATTCATTACCACTTTTTGTTCATATTTTTTATCTCATTTTTTCTTCTTGAAGAAGATCATTGAACATTTAATATAATCCTGGTTTGGTGGTGATGAACTCTTTTAGCTTTTTCTTATCTGGGAAAGTATTTGTCTGTCCTTCAATTCTAAATGATAGCTTTGCTGGGTAGAGTAATCTTGGTTGTAGGTCCCTACTTTTCATCACTTTAAATATTTCTTACCACTTCCTTCTGACCTGCAAAGTTTCTGTTGTTGAAATCAGCTGACAGTCTTATGAGAGCTCCGTTGTAGGTAACTAATTGCATTTCTCTTGCTGCTTATAAAATTCTCTCTTTGTCTTCAATATTTTGCATTTTAATTATGGTGTGTCTTAGTGTGGGCCTCTTTGAATTCATCTTGTTTAGAACTTTATGTTCTTCTTGGACTTATATGTCTGTTTCTTTCACCAGGTTCAGGAAGTTTTCTGTAATTATTTTTTCAAATAGATTTTCATTTCTTTCTCTTTCTCTTTTCTCATTCCAGCATCCACATGATGCAAATGTTGGTACACTTGAAGTTGTCCAAGAGGATCTTGACACTACCTTCATTTTTTTGGATTCTTCTTTCTTTCTGCTCTTCTGAGTGGGTGTTTTTTGCCTTCTTATATTCCAAATCACTGATTTGATTATCAACTTTATCTACTCTACTGTTAATTCCCTGTAGATTATTCTTGATTTAGTTATTTTATTCTTCATTTCTGACTGGTTCTTTTTTTATGATTACTATGTCCTTTTTCATGCTATTGAAGTTTTCACTAAGTTCCTTGAATTACTCACTAATTTTCTTGAAGATCTTTATTGCCATTGTTTCAAACTATGGTAGTTTGCCTGTCTACATCTCATTTAGTTCTTTTTCTGAAGATTTCTCATGTACTTTCATTTGGGACCTATGTCTTTGTCTCCACATTTTGGCTGCTTCCCTATATTTGTTTCTGTGTATTAGGTAGAGCTGCTATTTCTCCTGGACTTGGTAGAGTTGCCTTTACTATAGTAAATATCCTGTAGGACCCAGGGTCATATCCTTCCTGGGCACTGTAGACACCCTCCTGTGTTGGCTGTGTTCACTGTCCTGTTGTAGTTGAGCCTTGATTGCTGTTGGCATCACTTGGAGAGATTGACCTTCAGTCCAATTGTCTGCAAGGACTGGCTGTGACTAGGGTGGAGGAGCTGTTGTGCAGAAGATGCCCCTATGGAGCAGGACTTGCGTCAGTGGGGCTTTGGTGCTCACTGAATTCACCCCTTGAGTGTGTCAACCATGAAAGTGGTAGGGTTGTAATCAGGCATGGTTTGAAATTGTCTACTGAGTACCTTGCCTGGGGCCACCCAGCACAAGAAACAGAGTGATCTGCAGATGGCTGCTACTTGTGCTGGGTTTGGAGATGCCCTGGATACATAAAGCTGAGAACCAAGGTGGAATGCTGCTAGTGCTGGACCTGGGGCCACTTAGCAAGAGGTATGGGGCACACAGAGGCCAGATGCTGCTTATTTCAGAGATTTTAGTTAAGTCTGAAGTATGAGCCAAGGTAGACCATTGTATGGAAAAGCCACTGGAATCAGCTTTGGTGAGCCCAAAGCTGATTGAGCCCAAGTTTGGTTGGGTGGGATCTCAGGGAATCACCAGGGTGAGGCAGATAGTGATAACTATATTTATGAAGACTCAGATATGTTACCCAACTGTTGGCTCTTGGGGAGGAGGGGCGGTCTCAGATAATAAACAATGGCCTCTTCCAGTACTTAAAAAAAAAAAACTTCACCCAAGAATATGTGTTGTTTTTTTTTCACTGATTTTTGAGAGAGGGGAAGGGAGACAATGCTCCAACCAAATGAGCCACACCAACCAGGGCCCTCCCAATTTTTATACTCCACATGTCCATATGGGACCAGCCTGTTCTGCACATCCACCCCTCCTACCAGTCTCTATGTGGCTTCTTCTTTAAATATTCTAGTTATAGCCCTGACCGGTTTGGCTCAATGGATAGAGTGTTGGCCTGTGGTCTGAAAGGTCCTGGGTTCGATTCCAGTCAAGGGCATGTACCCTGGTTGCAGGCACATCCCCAGTGGGGGGTGTGCAGGAGGCGGCTGATCGATGTTTTTCTCTCATTGATGTTTCTAACTCTCTATCCCTCTCCCTTCCTCTCTGTGAAAAATTGATAAAATATATTTTAAAAATAAATATTCTAGTTATAGAACTTAAATTCAGTTAGATTTCAGGCTGTTCTAAATGGTGGGTTTTTTCTATAGTTGTAATTTTGATGTGGTTGTGTGAGGATTCTTTTTTAAAAATTTTAATTATTTTACTTTATTTTTTCTTTATTGATTAAGGTATTACAAATGTGTCCTTATTCCTCCATTTCCCCCTACCCCCCTAGTCCTGCCCTCACTCTCACCTCCTGTTGTCTGCATCCATCACTTATGCTTATATGCATGCATACTGCATTTACCTACACTGCCATCTTGACCAGAAGCCTCTATTGTATTTTCTAAAAAAGAAATCTTTATTGTTGAAAGTATTACATATGTCCCTCTTTTTCCCCCATTGACCTCCTCCATCCTGCCCCCACCCTGTGCCCCTGGTCTTCAGCACCCTATTGTCTGTGCCCATGGGTTATGCATATATACGTATAATGTCTTTGGTTGATTACCTCCCACCCTTACCCTCCCCCACCTTCCTCTGAGATTCTGCACTCTGTTCCATGCTTCCATCTCTCCCACTTCTAGGAATATATCCTAAGTCCCAAAATACCAATCAGAAAAAAGGTATGCAACCCTGTGTTCATAGCAGCACAATTTATAATAGCTAAGATCTGGAAACAGCCTAAATGTTCATCAGCAGATGAAAGGATGAAAAAGCTGTTGTACATTTATACCATGGAATATGCAGCTATAAAAAGAAGGATCTCTTACCCTTTGAGATAGCATGGAGGAACCTGGAGAGTATCATGCTAAGTAAAATAAGTCAGAAAAAGATAAGTATCACATGATCTCACTCATGTGTGAAATCTGTCTCTATTGTATTTTAAACTAGAATAAATAAATTCAGTGTGTATCTATTGGCAGATGTAGTAACAGGTAAAACTCAGGAGGTGTTGCTGGTCATGGTTTTCATCATTTAAAGGATGCTGATGTGCAGTGTAAGAGAACGAAGCTGAAAGCAGACATTGGGGTGAGAGATAGGGAGGAGTGGAGATCATAGAGAGATAGTACTTCCTTAGGTTCAGTTGTTTCTGATACCCAGATATGTCCCTGCAGAAAACCAGATCCCTCAGCTTTCTTCCTTTCAGTGATTTCCCTCTTTTGTCTAATCATGTCCAAATTGAGTTTTGTATTGAGCAAACTCAAAGAGTACAGATTAATAAATGGATCACTCACTGCACAACAGTGTGTTTTCAGAGTGGCTTATTAATTTGGTATTGCTAAATGATAGGGTGTGTGGGAATGAGTGGTGGAACCACTGAAGCATTTAAACAAAAAAGTACTATGGTCAGATTTGTTCTTGGGAAGATCACTGGTAGAAACTTAAAAGATGAGTTTGATGGGGCAAAAGTCTGAAAGTTGTTAGACTGGTTGTTAGAGGAAGACCTCTTGAACTTCTAATTTTGCTTCAGCAAATAGGAGTCAACTCTCAGATTATAAAAAGTTAGGAAATAAACTAAACAAAATGAAACTGATTTTGAAAAAAATGATTCATTACACACACACATACACACACATACACACACATGCCACATAAGACTTTTATATGAATCTTCTGTATCCTGTTTTAGGTAATTTAAAAATGTTCTTTGCAACTGCTACTCAAACTAAAATTGAGATTTGCCTCCTTCTCCTCTTCTGCAACTCTTTCCTTTTATGCAATACATTCCTTCTTTTTTCATTCCCTGGCTAATCCTGAACTAGGGTTACTAATTCAGGGCAAAATAGTGTCAGGTGTTAAGAAGGAGCACTTCCCTTTCAATAATCAGGATTTGTACAGAAATATTATTGTGGATTTTAATGGCACAAAGGCCAGACCACCTATTATCCAACATCTAGAGTTGAATCACAAATATAGAAAGAGATCCAAGAATACTAATTAGCTCTCGTAGTCTGCCAAAAAGCTAACTTGATATCATAAAAATTTTATTGCATGATATCTGTCTGTAATACTGCCAAAGGACTGTATAATGGGCAATCACAATTGAAAATGACCTTTATTGTGCTGAATTCATTTCTCTAATGCGACCATTTCCCTCATCTTACATCCCAACAGTAATAATATACATGGAAGTAAATCCAAATGGTGATTCAAATTTCAGAATATGAGATTCACAGGTGTAGTGTCTTTTCTCAGCTGAATGTGAAGGGTAGATGAGTAAGAAATCTAGGACTATTTAACAAAGTGAGGAGCATTGTTCAGAAAATCAGGCAGGGGCTCAGCATGGGCAAGACTGTCTATCTTAAAAAAAGAATCTTCACATAATGCAACAAGAATGTATTTGAGTGATACCAGGAAGAAAAGATAACTCTAAGGAACAAAAGCTGGGCTTTACAGACAGGCCCCAAAATATTATTGAGCACCTGTTTCTATTTTCTTAGTATTGTACTTTTGTTGCCACTGCAGTCACAGAACCATTTGGCTACTGTTCGTTTAGACTGGCTGTGTAGTTAGCAGAATGAGTGTTGGACTTAGAGTCAAGAGAGCTGGCAGGAGCTCTGGCTTTGCTACATAATGTCTGGGCCATGTCCAGAAGTCACTTACCCCAGAACTTTAGATTTTGCAACTGCAAAATGGGACTATAATCACTGCACGTCTACTTTGTGGGATTGTTAGGATCAAATGATAGAATGGATTGGAGGGGCTTTGATAATTGTAAAAGGTATTATAATTGTTGTTGTCAGAGTGATTCATCTTTATTTCAGAGGACATCGAAATGGTAGAAAACTAGTACCACAGGTCCAGTTTATTAAGATTATTAATTTCTATAGCCTGATTAGTTTTACACAATAAGTGTCTCTCTCTCTCTCTCTCTCTCTCTCTCTCTCTCTCTCTCTCTCTCTCTCTCTCTCTCTCTCTTTCTCTCTCTCCCTGTTTTCTCTCTCTTGCTAAAATGCTACAAAAGTGTATTTGAAGTGTGATTTGATCAAGCTACTTTGTGGTTGAGTGGGAGATCCAGGCTGGGTCAACACTGTACTAAATCAGGATCAGTTTAGTGTACAAAGTCATCAAATCTCTTGATCTTTATATATATAGAGCCTTAATTTCGTAGATTAAAAGACAGTGACAAGCTCATAACCTTTTGCTTAATGCATGCAATATCTTGTTGCCCTCTATTACTGAGGGTATCAAAGGAAGCTGCCAAATCAACCCGAGGGAGTAATTCTTAATTAGATTCCTGAAAACATACATGAATAAACAGTGCTGCTACTTCCATGAAAACAAGAACTCCATTTCCTTTATCTAATGACTCATTCACTTGCTGGTAGAGTGGCTTTTATCTTTTGTGCAGAATAGCCTTTGCTTAACAGAATAATAGCTATTCTGTGTTTTTTTAAAACAGAGTTTTCACATACATTATCTCACTTGAACTAATTTTATTTTTACAACTACCTCCTTGCTCCGTCCCTTCACTAAGTTTCTTAAGTGTATTTTATCATCATGGTATCTTCATAATTGCTTTCCAGTCACTTTTCAGCTTTCTCCTTATCAACTGAAATTTTCTTAAACTTCTTCATGACAAAATACTATTTAATTGATAATCCAATGGTCTTTTCTCCATTCTCATCCTTCCCCAATCTCTTGGTAGTATTGGGTTATTTTGAATTTTCCCCTGCTTCTTAAAAGTTTTATCTCTTGAATATTCTTCCCCATCAACCTCTGCTATAGATGGATGGGCTATGAGCACTCCAAGTCCTAAACACAATTATGCCTTCTTAAACCTTTTGTATTACCTCTCTTTTAATGATTCTATAATTCACCTAATTGTCTAAGTTAGAGTCCTTTACTCTGCCCCTTCTGTTTTCCTGACATTGAATGAAACATCAAGTCCCCTCAGTTTTCCTAATTGTCACCCAAATTTTTCTCCCCTCCATAATAACTACCACTTAAGTTTATATGAGACTAACAAATAGTTTTCCACCCATTCCTAATTGCTCTCTCTTTCTTTTTCTCTTTCCTCTAACTCATCCCTCCCAACATAAAAAATGGGTAACAAGCACATAAAATGATGCTAAACATCATTAGTCATTAAGGAAAAAATCAAAACCACAATGGGATACTGCTTCACACACACTAAGATGCCTATAATCAAAAAAGTCAGACAATAGCAAGCGTTATAACAAGCATTAGCAAGAATGTGGAGAAATCAAAACCCTCATACATTTCTGGTGAGAATGTAAAATGACATAGCTTTGAAAAACAAACTGTCAGTTCCTCAAATAGTTAAGTATGGAGTTACCATGTGACTCAGTAATTCCACTTCTGGGAATGTACCCAAAATAATTGAAAGCAGAGTCTTAAACAGATATGCTTATACCTCCATTTATAGCATCATTATTCATAATGGTCAGAAGTGGAAACAACCAAAATATACATCCACCAATGAATGGATAAAATAATATGGAGTATCCACCCAATGGAATATTATTTGGCTACAAAAAGAAATAGAGTACTGATTCTTGCTACAACACAGGTGAATCTTGAAAACATCATGCTAAGTGAAAAAGCCAGGCACAAAAGAACATATATGATTCAATTTATATGAAACTAGAGGCCCGGTGCATGAAAATTCATGCACTGGAGGGGAAATCCCCCAGCCTGGCCTGCCCCCTCTCACAGTCCAGGAGCCCTCAAGGGCAGGAGGTGATCCAGTGATCAGGGGAAGGTGATGCCCCCATCACACCTCTGCTGCTGCCACTGCTGACAGTGCATGCCTCGGCTGGCCCTGGTTACCTGAGCCTCAGGTGGCCCTGGGCTGCTGGGAAGCGAACATCTGATGTTTACCTGTGCCTCAAGCCAGCCCTGGGTGGCTGAGGGGACTGGAGCACTCTGGAGGCAGGGCTGAGGGGACTCGGCGCCACCATCTTGTGGCTATGGGCACTGCCATCTTTGAGGGTGGACAGTCAATTAGCATATTCCCTCCTTATTGGCTGTGAGCACTCCATCTTTGTGATGGTGTGAGGGTCAATTAGTATATTTCCTCTTTATTAGCTAGGATGTGCAGAATTGGCAAATCTATACAGACACATTTTTGTCTATTGATCATTGGTTGCTTAGGTCTGAGGCTCTTGCCAATGGGGAATTGTAAGGTGATAGCTAAAGAGTAGGAGTTTTTTTTTTTTTTTTTGAGGCAACGTGATATTTTGAAACTGATTGTGGTGATCATTGTACAACTCTGTGAATATACTAAAACCCATTTAGTTATTCTACATTTTACATGAGTGAATTGGATGGTATGTGAATTACATCTCAAGCTGTCACAGAGAAAATGTTTGTTGACCCTGTTCTCTGTATTTGGTGCTGTTTGGGTATGAAGGCAGCCGGATCCTCCCTGCCCCCACCCCACAACCTGCATTCTGATGCATATACTTGCTAGCCCCAACCCCTTTTCTACTTGTTTCCTAGCTAGCCTTGCAGAATCTGTTTATCTGCAGGGGCCATAAAAAGCTGCCACAGAAGATTAATTTCTGGTGCCTGCTAGCCTGAGTAGTTGATTGTAATCTCACTTCCCCCATTCTAGTCCACGGGGACTGCAAAGCCCGTGAAAAGTCTGGAAACCTGGTTCATATTTTGGAGACAAAGAAACTAAGGGGATAAAAAGGAAAGCTTCCCCCACATTCAATGCTCAGGCTTTGGAGAATGACTTCCCTGAGTCACTGCATCAGTGCATCAGCAAATACAGGTTTTTTTTCCTGAATCTTCTGAGTACCAGTTGTGTGTCTTTCAGTTGCCTGGTAATTTCTGCAACATAATTTGGTTTCCTGACTAGGGAATGCACAGCCACGTTGCCCCTTTGAGGCACTACTCTGTGAAAGCAGACAGGTGGGCCTGTTTGACTGAGCCCCTGTAACGAAGGGAAAGATGCCACCAGTGGTTGACTGGGTCCCAGTATTTGCCGGGCTCGGACAGATTGGGCCACCCTCCCTTGGGACAATCTGAGGGAATAGCCAAGATGGCAATTTACAACCACAACCTCCCCCTTGGGAGGAGAGCTGTCTTGATAAGACTCCAACCATCCCTGAGGCCTCTGCACAACCAGAAACAAGCTTTTCTAGGTTGCAAAAGAGAGCAGTGTAAAAAAAAAAGTTAAAACCTCTGCTGGAAGACCCACATGGCTTAGCTGACCAGCTAGAGCCACAAACATATATACAGTCCCAAGTTAATGTCTATCTTGGGAATACTGTTCTCAGGAAAAGAAGCGGGAATGATTTGAAGATAGGCTATGACTAATGGTTATTGCTTGTAATGTTATAGAATGTTGTGTTTTATAGAAAGGACAAAAATCCATGTCATCTGCATTATAATGAAATCCATAACTGTATCATTTTAAATTTCTTCTTGTCATTTGGAGACAGTTACTGATTTGTTATAATGCATTTGGAAAAATATTACATCTTCTGAAGAGTCCATGGAAAGGACTGACAAGGAAAATCAGAAGATCTTAAAGCAAGTTAGTGTATTTTTCTCCCTATAGGATCCCTCTGAAATTTGGCAATTCTTAATAAATGAATGATGGCAATGCATTTCTTTGCATAAATTCAATAATATAGGTTTCTAATGGTGGTTTTATTGCTCGAAAACTTTGACTGGAGTTTCATGTTTAAAAGAGTCATGTCTGGACTCTGAAGATTTGAAACCAATAAAAGTGCCATGGAGAAAGCCTGGTATCTTGCTTGGTAGCCCTGAAAATGGATGGCACTGGATCTTAAGGCCCATGCCTTGCCATTGCTGGTGGTTGATCAAAGTGGAAGGGGAGCAATGAGGGAGCCTCTGTGTCCCTGCCGAACCCCCAAGCACTCTAGGCTGCAACAAGTAGGAGGGCTGCTGAGATGGGCCTTGAAGTCTAGCGCAGGAGCCCGGATGGAGCCACTGCAGGTACAGATCTTGGTGAGGAATTTATCTAACCCATCAAATATCACAGGTAGGCCTGATGGCAGTTGGATGGCTTGGCTTCTCTTCCCTAAGGGACACATTGAGACTCAATCATGAAATTCTGGCAAAGATAGTCAGTTACCATTCTTGTTGTGTTTATGCAAACAATCAGGTCAAATTGAAGCTAGACTTAATGCAATAGATGAACTCATCTTAATTTGGCTCTGTAATAAAAAATTAAGATGATTTTAAGGAGAAAAATGTGATTTCAATAGGAAATTATTAGAACTGAAATGTTTTCTTTTCCCTTTCATCAGACCACTTGTTGTAATTCTTGCTGTTCTAATTGCTCAATAATACTAAATTTTATAATACAGTTTATCTCCACCAGGTCACAAGCCCACCTCCTTCAGTGCCCAGCCTCATTATCCCTCTGACAGAGAGCAAGGATCTCTTGGCTCTGAAAGAAACCTTGTCCCTCTTCAGCATTGGAGCAGTTAAGAGGAGAGTACCAACACCCACTTTCTCTGAAAGAATTCAGAGCCAGTCCTTGAGGGGATATGGTAGGCAGTTAGATAGACATGAGCAGAGCAAGGATGATGGGCAAACTGGAGGAGAAATGGGTGGGAGCCTGAGATGTGCTTCTTATCACTCCAATTTCTCTGAAGCCAGAAATGAAGAAACCGGTGTAGACTCCCTTTCCCTTCCTCTAAAAAAGCCAACAGGTTTTAGAACAGCTAATGGAGATAGCAGTTCTTTTTCTCTCTATAGGATCCCTCCGAAATTTGGCAATTCTTTATAAATGAATGATGGCAATGCATTTCTTTGCATAAATTCAATAAAATGGGTTTCCAATGGTGGTTTTATTGCTCGAAAACTTTGATAATGATTGTACTCATACAGTTTAGTATCATTCAAATGAAAGGGGAATGTGGTAGATACTATGAGATCAATAACTCGACATTTTTACTGTTCCCAGTCCTTTCAGAGCAGAGATAAATGATATAGACATAGAGACCAAACAAAAAACAAACAAACAAAAAAACAACAACAACAAAAACAAAAAAACAAAAAACAAACCCAAACAAATAAAAAAAACACACAATACAAAAGATAAAAAAAACCAAGATCTGGTTCTTTGAAAGGATAAAGAAGATTGATGAACCTCTAGCCAAGCTCACCAAGAAGCAAAGAGAGAGGACCCAAATAAACAAAATCAGAAATGAAAGAGGAGAAATAACAACAGAAATACAAAGGATTGTTAAAAAATACTATGAACAACTCTATTCCAACAAACTGGACAACCTGGAGGAAATGGATATATTCCTAAAAAAAATACAAACTTCCAAAACTCAATCAGGAAGATTCTAAAAATCTCAATAGACCAATAACTAGGGAAGAAATCCAAGCAGTAATCAAAAAGCTTCCAGTGAACAAAAGCCCAGGACCAGATGGCTTCACAGGGGAGTTTTACCAAACATTCAAGGAAGAACTAAAACCTATCCTCCTCAGACTATTCCAAAAAAATTCAAGAGGAAGGAACACTTCCAAGCTCATTCTATGAAGCCAGCATTTCCCTAATACCAAAGCCAGATAAAGACAACAAAATGAAAGAGAATTACAAGCCAGTATCCCTCATGAACATACATGCCAAAATCCTCAACAAAATCCTAGCAAATCACATCCAGCAGTACATCAGAAAGATCATACACCATGACCAAGTAGGATTTATCCCAGGGATGCAAGGATGGCACACTATCTGCAAATCAGTAAACGTGATACATCACATAAACAAATTGAGAGATAAAAACCACATAGTCATATCAATTGATGCAGAAAAAGCATTTGACAAAATCCAACACTCATTTTTGATAAAACCTCTCAGCAAGGTGGGAATAGAAGAGTCATACCTCAACATAATAAAAGCTATTTATGACAAACTCAAAGCCAACATCATACTCAATGGGCAAAGACTAAAACGCTTTCCCCTTAGAACAGGAACAAGAAAAGGATGCCCACTCTCACCACTCCTGTTCCACATAGTACTGGAAGTGCTAGCCATTGAAATTAGACAAGAAGAAGAAATAAAAGGCATCCAAATTGGAAAAGAAGAAGTAAAACTGTCCTTATTTACCGATGACATGATATTGTAAAGAAAAAACCCTAAACACTCCATCAAAAATTATTAGACTTAATAAATGAATTCGGCAATGTAGCAGGTTACAAAATTAACACCAAGAAATCTATGGCATTTCTATACACCAATAGTAAACTTACAGAAAGAGTGTAAAAAAGCAATCCCATTTACCATTGCTCCAAAAAAACTAAGATACCTAGGAATAAACTTAACTGAAGAGGTAAAAGACCTCTACTCAGAAAACTACAGGACGTTGAAAAAAGAGATAGAGGAAGACATAAACAGATGGAAGAGCATGCCATGTTCATGGATTGGTAGAAACAATATCATTAAAAATGTCCATACTACCCAGAGCAATTTATAAATTCAATGCATTCCCCATTAAAATACCGACGGCATATTTTACAGACCTAGAATGGACTCTCCAAAAATTCATCTGGAATAAAAAAGACCTGAATAGCTGCAGTGATCCTGAGAAAGAACAAAGTAGGTGGGATATCAATACCAGATATCAAGCTGTATTACAAAGCCACAGTGCTCAAAACTGCCTGGTACTGGCACAAGAACAGACGTAGGTGGGATCTCAATACCAGATATCAAGCTGTATTACAAAGCCACAGTGCTCAAAACTGCCTGGTACTGGCACAAGAACAGACGTATAGACCAATGGAACAGAATAGAGAATTCAGAAATCAACCTGAACCATATGCTCAATTAATATTTGACAAAGGAGGCAAGAACATACAATGGAGTCAGGACAATCTCTTCAATAAATGGTTTGAAAATTGGACAGAGACATGCAAAAAAAATGAAACTAGACCACTAACTTACACCATACACAAAAATAAACTCAAAATGGATAAAGGACTTAAATGTAAGATGGGAAACCATAAAAATACTAGAGGGATTTAAAAGCAACAAAATCTCAGACTATGCCAAAGCAATTTCTTCACTAGTATAGCTCCTAGGGCATTGGAAACTAAAGAGAAAATAAACAAATGGGACTACATCAAAATAAAAAGCTTCTGCACAGCAAAAGAAGCCATAAACAAAACAAGAAAGCCCACTGCATGGGAGAACATATTTGCCAATGTTATCACCTATAAAGGTTTAATCTCCAACATTTATAGGGAACTCATACAACTTAACAAAAGGAAGATAAACAATCTAATAAAAAAATGAGCAAATGACTTGAATAGACCCTTTTCAAAAGAGGACATTCAGAAAGCCAAGAGACATGAAAACATGCTCAAAGTCACTAATCATCTAGGAGATGCAAATCAAACCAACAATGAGGTACCATCTCACACCTGTAAGAATGGCTATCATCAACAAATCGACAAACGACAAATTCTGGAGAGGATGCGGAGAAAAAGGAACCCTCGTGTACTGCTGATGGGAATGCAGACTAGTGTAACCACTATGGAAGACAGTATGGCGTTTTCTCAAAAAGTTAAAAATGGAACACCCATTTGACCCAGTGATCCCACTTCTAGGGATATATCCCAAGAAGCCAGAAATACCAATCAGAAAGGATATATGCATCCTTATGTTCATAGCAGCACAATTCACCATAGCTAAGATTTGGAAACAGCCTAAGTGCCCATCAGCAGATGAATGGATTAGAAGACTGTGGTACATCTACACAACGGAATACTATGCTGCTGTAAAAAGGAAGGAATTCTTACCATTTGCAACAGCATGGATGGAACTGGAGAGCATTATGCTAAGTGAAATAAGCCAGTCAATGAAAGAAAAATACCACATGACATCACTCATTTGTGGATAATAAAGACCATTATAAACTGATAAACAAAAATAGATACAGAAACAGAGCAGCATCAAACAGTCTGTCTAACTACAGCAAGAAGGCTGGGGAGGGTTGAAAGGGAGGGGGAAAAGATCAATCAATGGACTTGTATGCATTCATATAAGCATAACCAATGGATACAAAACACTGGGGGGTAGAGGAGGCCGGGGGAAGGTCAAAGGGGAATAAAAAAAGAGACATATGTACTATTCTTTGTAATATTTTAAGCAATAATAATAAAAAATGATTTTTTTGGAGAAGACTTATATACTTTCAGTTTTATTTTGATAACAGAATGAAAAATAAATTATAGAGATGAATTATTATAAGGAATGCTAGTGAGTTAGAAATTATAGGAATCTAGATAATGCTATGTCAGTGAAAAGGAAGAGACAGATGCCAGTGATAAAATAGAGGGAAACCTGATATGACCTGGTATCTGATCAAACTTTGGGATTTGGAGGGATTGAAGATGCTTTAGAAGGTTTAGCCCTAGTGACTGAAGATATAGTGGGACTGTAAACCCACATTCATAACATAGGAACATATTAATATAACTTTAAGGAGAAAAGTAATGAGTTCAGTTTTGCAAATATTGATGTTGAATTGGTTGAATCAGACCTATATGCAGTTGAAAATATGGGGTTTAGAGGATACATGAAAATATGCATTTAGGTATCATCAGTGTATAGGTGGAAGCTGAACCCATGGGAGTGGATGAGGTCACTCATGAAGAACAGGTATATCAGAGAAGAAGATGGTTAGAAATGGAAACTTGTGTGGGGAGATGGTTACTTTTTAATATTGGTTGAAAATTGGAGTCAGTGAAGAAGAGACTTAAAAGCATTCAATCATTCGAAAATATTTGTTGAGTGCCTACTATGTGTCAGAACCCGTGGTTGAGGCTGAGCAGTCAGAGAGGTAGGAAGGAAACCAGAAGAATGTCTGGAGGGTGGGGAGCAGGGGTGTTTGGTCAAGTGTCATATGCTGCAGAAAAGTCAAGTGAGGTGAGAAATAAGGAACTCCTTTCCTTAGCCACATTCATCTGAATTTCTTTAATGGGAGTTTATTGTTAGCTGTAATAGCCTGTCAGGAAGATAAGTGCTAAATTAATTTGGGAACTGACTTATAAAACTCTCAAGTGGCCTAAATCATTTAAAAGAAGTTCAAATTCTATTATGTGAAATTGAATTGGTTTCTGCAGGTGGTTGTGGAACCTTCTTCTCTAGAGATATGTTTGTCAAATATGGTTTCTGTCCAGTACTTCTTAAGAGCAAGAAGAGTGGTGCTGTGAGAGCAGCACAACTCCATCAGGTCTCTCTGGCACCTTATTCTGTGAATATAAATTAAAGCTCTTTAATCTGAACTCTAATAAACCTTAAGGCCCTACGCTGTGCAATATACACTTGTTTCATGTGGTCTTTTATTTTCTTGTGTCATGAAAAGGAATATTTGTCTTGCCTTTCTAAATAAACTGAAGGTTCTTTGAAGGTAGAAATCATATTGTTTAGTTATCTTTGATTCCCTTCATGGTTGGGCAAAGAGTAGACCTTCCAATAAATATTTAAATCAGAGAAATGTGGTCAAGGTATAAACTGCCAATGTAAATTTTATAAAATGTGTGTATTTTACAAAAACCAATATTATTTTTTATTTTTTTAATCTTTATTGTTCATATTATTACAGTTGTTCCTCTTTTTTCCTCCCATAGCTCCCCTCCTCCCAGTTCCCACCCCACTCTCTGCCCTTACCCCCACCACTGTCCTCCTCCATAGGTGTACAATTTTTGTCCAGTCTCTTCCCACACCCCCAACACCCCTTTCCCCCTGAGAATTGTCAGTCCACTCCCTTTCTAGTCCCCTGATTCTATTCTATTCACCAGTTTATTCTGTTCATCAGATTTTTTATTCACTTGATTTTTAGGTTCACTAGTTGATAGATATGTATTTGTTCATAATTTTTATCTTTACTTTTTCTTCCTCTTCTCAAAGGATACCTTTTAGCATTTCATATAATACTGGTTGGGTGGTGGTGAACTCTTTTAGCTTTTTCTTGTCTGTGAAGCTCTTTATTTGACCTTCAATTCTGAATGATAGCTTTGCTGGATAAAGTAATCTTGGTTGTAGGTTCTTGCTATTCATCACTTTGAATATTTCTTGCCACTCCCTTCTGGCCTGCAAAGTTTCTGTTGAGAAATCAGCTGACAGTTGTATGGGTGCCACCTTGTAGGTAACTGACTGCTTTTCTCTCGCTGCTTTTAAGATTCTCTCTTTGTCTTTTGCCCTTGGCATTTTAATTATGACATCTTGGTGTGGTCCTCCTTGGATTTTTCTTGTTTGGGATTTTCTGAGCTTCCTGGACTTGTAAGTCCATGTCTTTCACCAGGTAGGGGAAGTTTTCTGTCATTATTTCTTCAAATAGGTTTTCAATATCTTGCTCTCTCTCTTCTTCTGGCACCCCTATAATTATGATGTTGGTATGCTTAAAGTTGTCCCACGGGCTCCTTACACTATCTTCATATTTTTGGATTATTTTTTCTTTTTGCTTTTCCGGTTGGGTGTTTTTGCTTCTTCGTATTTCATATCTTTGACTTGATTCTTGCGATCCTCTAGTCTGCTGTTGGATTTCTGTATAATATTCTTTATTTCAGTCAGTGTATGCTTAATTTCTGGCTGGTCCTTTTAAAATTTATCGGTGGTCTCTAGAAAATTCTTGAAAAACCTTATAACCACGGTTTTGAACTCTATATCCAGTCGTTTGCTTGCCTCCATTTCTGTCATTTTTTATCTGTTTCTTTGTCTCCACGTTTTGGCTGCTTCCCTGCATTGATAGAGTGGCTTTCTGTGCTAGGTGTCCTATAGGGCCCAGTGGCTCAGCTTCCCCAAATACCTGAGGTGGACACTCTTGGTGCATCCCTTTGTAGGCTTTGTGCACAGTCTTATTGTAGCTAAACCTTTTTTTAAAATATCTTTATTGTTCAGATTATTACAGTTGTTCCTCTTTTTTTCCCCATAGCTCTCCTCCTCCCAGTTCCCACCCCATCCTCTGTCCTCATCCCTCCCTGTCCTCATCCATAGGTGTATGATCATTGTCCATTCTCTTCCTGCACCCCCAACACCCTTTACCCCCGCAAATTGTCAGTCCACTCCCTTTCTATGCCTCTGATTCTATTCTATTCACCAGTTTATTCTGTTCATCAGATTTCTTATTCACTTGATTTTTAGATTCACTTGTTGATAGATAATGTATTTGTTGTTCATAAGTTTTTTATCTTTATTTTTTCTTCATCCTCTTCTCAAAGGATACCTTTCAGTGTTTCATATAATACTGGTTGGGTGGTGATGAACTCCTTTAGCTTTTTCTTGTCTGTGAAGCTCTTTATCCGACCTTCAATTCTGAATGATAGCTTTGCTGGGTAAAGTAATTTTGGCTGTAGGTTCTTGCTGTTCATCACTTTGAATATTTCTTG
>PVJC01032667.1:0-19793 GCA_004026665.1 Murina feae
ATATGTACCTGGGGTTCTAGAAGAAGCAGTGCTTGAGTGGCATCAATTAGTATTTGTTGTGTTAATAAAAAATAATTTTGACTTAATATTTGAAGGAGTTGCAATTAGAAATAGGCAAGGAGACTGGCCAGTGTAATAACATGAGCAGATGCACAAGGCTGTGAGGAAACTCCTGTGCCTGGTTTTCTAAGCAGAATTGATGGTTACCATCAATAAATCAACAAAAGCTAAGGAGGATGTGGGGAATAGGGAACACTAGTGCACTTTTGGTGGGAATGCAGACTGATGCAGCCACTGTGGAAAACAGTATGAAGTTCCCTCAAAAATTAAAACTAGAACTGCCTTTTGACCCAGCAATTCCTCTTCTGAGAATATATCCTAAGAATGCCAGAACACCATTTTGAAAGGATATATGCAGTATTGTTTACAACTAGAGGCCAGATGCATGGGATTCGAGCAGTAGTGGGGGGCGTGGCTTGCAGGGATCGGCCAGCTGTGGGAGCACCGCTCATCCTGGTCAGCTGAGCAGTGCTCCCACTGTGGGAGTGCACTGACCATCGGGGGCGGCTCCTGTGTTGAGTGTCTTCCCCTTGGTGGTCAGTGTGTGTCATAGTGACTGGTTGAGCAGTCATTGTGGTCATTCTACCATTTGGTTGCTGGGTTTTTATTATGTAGGACTAGAGGCCCGGTGCACAAAAATTTGTGCACTGGGGAGGTTGGGGTCCCTCTGCCCGGCCTGTGCCCTCTTGCAGTTTGGGACTCCTCGAGGGATATCCACCTGCTGGCTTAGACCCGCTCTCTGGGCGATGGGGCCTAAGGTGGCAGTCAGACATCCCTCTGGCAACCCGGAAGCTCTGGGAGATGTCCACTTGCCAGCGGGGAACAGGCCTAAGCTGCAGTCAGTCATCCTTAGCACTGCTAAGGAAGCAGGAAAGGCTCCAACAACCACTGCTGTACTGGCAGCTGTCAGCCTGACTTGTGGCTGAGCAGAGCTCCCCCTGTGGGAGCACACTGACCCCCAGGGGCAGCTCCTTCATTGAGAGTCTGCCCCCTGGTGGTCAGTGTGTGTCATAGTGACCAGTCATTCCCAGTGGTTCTGCTGTTAGGGTCAATTTTCATATTACCCTTTTAATGTATAGGATTACATAGGATAGAGGCCTGGTGAATGGGTAGGATCCAGCTGGTTTGCCTTGAAGTGTGTCCCAGATCAGGATTGGGTTCCTGCTGGGGTGCCTGGCCAGCCCGTGTGAGGGGCTGATGGCTGTTTGCAGGCTGGCCACAGCTCTCATTGACCCAGTGTCCCAGCAAGGCTGGCTGAAAGCAGGTTTCTGGGGTTTATTTATCTTCTATAATTGAAACTTTGTTGCCTTGAGTGAAGGCCACAGCCTGCCTAGGCAGGCAGTTTCCTCCATTGCTGGTGCAATGAAGCCTCCTGTTTGCTTCAGCTCTGTGGCTTCTATAATTGAAACTTTGTTGCTTAGGCAGGCAGTTTCCTCCATCGCTGGTGCAACAAAGCATTCTGTTTGCTTTAGCTCCGTGGTTTCCATAATTGAAGCTTTGTTGCCTTGAGCAGAGGCCACAGCTGGCCAATGCAGGCAGTTTCCTCCATCACTGGTGCAATGAAGTCTACTGTTTGCTCTAGCTCCGTGGCTTCCAGCCGCCATCTTGGCTGGGTTAATTTGCATATAGTCGCTCCGATTGGCTGGTGGACGTGGCTTGGCTTGTGGTGCGGCTTATGTATAATGGAGTGAGGGTTAATTTGCATATTACTCTTTTATTAGATTAGACTAAGGGCCTGGTGCACAAAAATTTGTGCACTGGGGGGGTCCCTCAGCCCGGCCTGTGCCCTCTTGCAGTCTGGGACACCTGGAGGGGGGGATGTCCACCTGCTGGCGTACCTGGCCAGCCTGGGTGAGGGGCTGAGGGCCATTTTCAGGCTGCCCACAGCCCCTTCAGGGTTTGTGCACTAGGGGGTAGGAGGGCTGGTGAGTGTAGGTGTGGACGTTTCCCACCGGAGGGCCCAAGATCGCACATGCCTGGTAGGCCCCCACCACTGAGGGGACACACCTGGCGCAGAGCTGGGTGGTGAGCCAGGGGCAGACGCTGGTGCAGGATCCCTCAGTGGGGCCCTGCTGCTGAGTGAATACACCCAGGGTGGAGCCGGGCAGCGGACTGGCTTCGGATGCTCTGCACTGTGCAGCAGACACTCCCGCACACCCTGTGGAGGCCCCTGGGGGGCGGACGAAGGCAGCAGACTCTGGACAGGTGCTCCTGCACGCCCCCTAGGAGGCCCCCGGGGTGGAGCCACACAGCAGACCCAGGACAGGCGTTCTTGGATATCCCGTAGAGGCCCCCGGGGCGGAGCCAGGCAGTGGACCTAGGACAGGTGCTTCTGCACGCCCCACAGAGCCCCCCTCGCTCCCACACGCCCCTCGGAGGCCTGGGGCCAGACCCCATCCCCCCACCGACTGAGCTGACACACCCGGCACAGCTGTGCCGGCCGCAGAGGTTCCCAGTGCAGAGCCGCCCTGCCAGCCTCCATCTTGGCTGGGTTAATTTGCATAAGCCACTCTGATTGGCTGGTGGGCGTGGCTTAGGCGTCCTGAAGAAACAGTCAATTTCAATATTACCCTATTATTAGTTTAGATTTAGTTTAGATAATTGAAACACTGTTGCTTGAAGCTGAGGCCTAGGCAGGTTACGAAACCTCCTGTTTGTTTCAGCTCTATAATTGAAACATTGTTACCGTGACCAGAGGCTCAGCCAGCTTAGGCAAGCAGTTGCAACAGAAGCCTCCGGTTTGCTCTAGCTCCATAGCTGCTGGCCTCCACCTTGGCTGGGTTAATTTACATACAGCCGCTCTGATTGGCTGGTGGGTGTGGCCGTGAGCAGAGGCTCAGCCAGCCTAGGCAGGCAGTTGCAACAGAAGCCTCTGGTTTGCTCTAGCTCTGTGGCTGCTGGCCTCCATCTTGGCTGGATTAATTTGCATACAGCCGCTCTGATTGGCTGGTGGGCGTGGCCATGAGCAGAGGCTCAGCCAGCCTAGGCAGGCAGTTGCAACTGAAGCCTCTGATTTGCTCTAGCTCTGTAGCTGCTGGCCTCCATCTTGGCTGGGTTAATTTGCATACAGCTGCTCTGATTGGCTTGGAGGCGTGGCTTGGCTGGTGGGCGTGGCTTAGGTGTCTTGGGTAATGGTCAATTTGCATATTACTCTTTTATTATATAGGAATAGGATAACCAAGATCTGGAAACAGCCCAGGTGCCTATCAGTAGATAATCTGGTAAAAAAAAAAAAAGCTCTAGTACATTTACCCAGTGGAATATTATGCAGTTGTTAAAAAGGATTTCTTGCCTTTTGAGATAGCATGGATGGACCTGGGGATCATTATGCTAAGCAAAAAACGCCAGTCAGAGAAAGGCAAATACCATGTGGTCACTATTATGTAGAGTCTAATGAACAAAATGAACTGATAAATAGAAATAGAAGCATGGATTCAGAGAACAGACTGAGAGATGTCAGAGGACAGGGAACTGGATGGAAGAAGGCAAAGGAATTAGCCAAAGAACATGTGTGCATAACCCACAGACCCAAACAACAGTGTGGTGATGGCCAGAGAGAAGGGGGGTTGAGAGCTGGGTGGAGATGGGTAAAGGAGAATTGGGAAATCTGTAATAGTATGAACAATAAAAAGAAGAGGGCCCCTTGTTTTTATGATTTCATAGTATGCCATTGTGCAAGTGAGTCATTATATTACCAATTCCTCATTAGTGGATATCACAAACATGCTGCAATGAAAAATATGGTTCCCAGGTCATTTTGTGCATGGTTGATGATGTTTGTTAATTATATGCCAATTGCTTGGTTAAAGGTGTATGGGCATTTGTAATTTTGATACATATCACCAAATTGTCTTCCACAAAAGTACCAGTTGACACTTTTGCCAGCCATGTGAGAGCTATCTGTTCCCTTCAGCCTCACTAAGGGTACTAGCCATCTGAGGTGAAATGATCTTGAGTTTTAATTTTAAGTGTTGAAATTAAACATTCATCTGAGAACTATTTTATTCCTTTCTTATGCACTGATTATTTAAGTTATGCCAAAGTTTTAGTTAGAATTAAATGAGGAGATCCATGTGAAGTGCTTTCTATAGAGCCTATCACAGAATAGTCGTTCAGGGAATGTTAACTATGATTATTACCATTCTTGGTAACTGAAAAGGTTTTGGACAGGAAATAATACGAGTGTGTAAAGCATTTCTGCTCCTGGCAAGGTGCTAAACCTCTCTGAGGTCAGGTTTGCCCATGGGAGCGAGGAACTTTGCCTAGACTTTTCTCACAGCATGCTCAGGAAGGAGGTATGGCATGAGTGTGGTCTGTGAGGAGACCCGGAAATGAAGACACTGCCTCTAGGTTCTTAGGTTCTTGAGCAGGGATGCATTGTCGATCTGTGTGCATTTAAACATGTGAGTGCCGTCTCCTGATGATGAGTAACAGTAGTTGTGTTTGAACTAGAGGCCTGCTAGTCACTTGTAAAACTTCTCAACTGCAGTTGTAGAGTGCTGATAGTTTTTGAGCAGATCAAAGCTGCTAATGCAGATGGGTTGGAAAGTTGGTAATTTATTAGAATTCTCCCCCCCTCTCCAAAAATACCCATTTAGAAGGGGCTTTCTTACTAAGAATGCAACATTTGAATGTTTTTCATTGGAAAATGTTTTGAAGCAACTATAGCTAGAACTTCTAGCACTTACTGTCCTTAAGCCTGTGTACTAGTTCCTGCTCCCAAGATAGTGAAAAGGCAAACCAAAAAATTGCAGCTCTCTGATAAGAATGGTTTCTCCTGTGTCAGAGCTCTGAGGATCTGCCTCTGTATGAAATTTTCTTTGATTTACCTTTTCCCTTCTTTTTGTTTTGTCTTTATATTTTAGTTGTCTGCTACGTATAATTCTGCCTATCTTCTCAGATAGTATGTAAGTTCATCTCCCAAACAGCAGTGGATTTTTACCTGTTTGTACAATGCATAGTCTCTAGCAAAATGCCTTCCTCAAAAGCAGCACTCAGTAAATATTTGTTGTTTTTTAATTCCTTTACGTTTGACTATCTTTTGTTCAGTTGCTATCAGTCACCATGGGCATTTCAGAATGTCGAGGGAGCCCTCAGGGAGCTTGAAATTGTGCAGGGTGGTGGTTCAGCCCTTGGCTGCACTACATTAAAAGGTCTTTGCTTTAGTTAGGTGATGAAATACCAAAGAGTGTATAATTTTCTAAGATTTCAGTTTTCTTAAACCCTGAAACAATCTAATCTAATAAAAGAGTAATATGCAAATTAGGTGTCACTCTGCTATACCTAAGCCACGCCCACCAGCTATGCCCACCAACCAACCAGAGCAACTATATGCAAATTAACTCATCCAAGATGGCAGCCGGAAGCCACAGAACTGAAACAAGCAGGAGGCCTGCCCTGGCAATGGAGGAAGGCACACTTCCAGCTTGCCTTGGCTGGCTGTGGCCTCTGCTCAAGGCAACAAAGTTTCAATTATAGAAGATAAATAAACCCCAGATACTTGCTTCCAGCCGGCTTGGGCTCAAGGAAGTGCTGGGAGCCTGGGTTGTCAGGGGCAACCTGACCTGGGCTCCAGTTAAAGCAACCAAGTTTCAATTATAGAAGATAAATAAATCTCAGATACCAGCTTCTAGCCAGCCTCCCTGGGAGCTTGGGTTGCTGGGGGCCTTGGCCAGCCTGCAAACAGCCATCAGCCTCTCACCCACTCAGGCTGGCCAGGCACCCAGCAGGGACTCCCACCCTGATCCAGGATACCCTTCAGGGCAAACCAGCCAGCTCCCACCCATGCACCAGGCCTCTATGCTATATAACAAAATGGTAATATGCAAATTGACCATAACAGCAGAACCACTGGGAATGACTGGTCACTATGACACACACTGACCACCATGAGGCAGACCCTCAATGCAGGAGCTGCCCCCTGGTGGTCACTGTGCTCCCACAGGGGGAGCTCTGCTCAGCCACAAGTCAGGCTGCCAGCTGCCAGCACAGCAGTGGTGGTGGGAGCCTTTCCTGCCTCCTTAGCAGTGCTAAGGATGTCTGACTGCAGCTTAGGCCTGTTCCCCGCTGGCAAGTGGACATCCCCCGAGGGTTCCCAGGCTTCCAGCGGGATGTCTGACTGCCAGCTTAGGCCCAATATCCTGGGGAACCAGACTGCGAGAGCGCACAGGCTGGTCTGAGCAACCCTTCCCCCTCAACTCCCCGAGTGCACAAAGTTTTGTGCACTGGGCCTCTAGTAGTTTTTATAAGCCTGATTTTATTAGAATAGAAGTAAGCAAGCACTGCAGTTAGTTTACGTATAGTTCACATCTTAGTAATTCCACTGCAAAGGGAAACAGTGATTATAAATCTTTCTAAACTTAGTACTTTTAATTTACTTTTTTATTTTAGAGAGAGAAGAAGAGAGAGGGACCACAGGGAGAAACATTGATGGGAGAGAGAAACAGATTGGTTGCTTCCCACATGCACCTGACTAGCGATTGAATCTGAAACCTGGGTGTGTGCCCCAACCAGGAATCTAGCCCGCAACCTGTCAGTGCACTGGATGATACTCCAACCAACCGAGCCACACCGACCAGGGCCTCTTTCCAGACTTTTATTGTGAAATTGTTTTTCAGTTAAAATCCAATGCAAACATACTGAACCCTATTTTAATCCTACATAATTCATTTTATTAACTATGACCAAATAGAACATCTGTTAAAATTCCATACTGTTAGCTTCATGGGAAAAGAAAAAAATGCCATTTGCTCTTGGAATTTGTCCATTGTTTTATTGTTCTGGGTTTTAGTCAGTAATGAGATATTCTTTTTTAATAAAATATATATTTTATTGATTTTTCACAGAGAGGAAGAGAGAGGGATAGAGAGTTAGAAACATTGATGAGAGAGAAACATCGATCAGCTGCCTCCTGCACACTCCCCACTGGGGATATGCCCACAACCAAGGTACATGCCCTTGACCGGAATCGAACCTGGGACCCTTGAGTCCACAGGCCGATGCTTTATCCACTGAGCCAAACTGGTTAGGGCAGTAATGAGATATTCTTATTAAAATGAATATTAAACAAAGAAGATGAAATACCCCTTTTAATCACAGAGGTTTATAAAGTGAGTCACTTAATTACATTTACATTGTAACTTTATTGTGGAGATATTCTATGAAGAATGAACTGTATATAGTTCACTTAGTTCATTCTTTAATTCAAGAACCAAAGATTATTACTCTTCAAATATGGATCTTAGCCTCCAGTTTTTTTTTATCATCTCTAAAATAAACATTTTTAGAATAATTTAGTAAAATTATCTTCATGTAGAAAAATTACTGTAGCCCTTTTGTGCCTATTTTCTCATGTTTGTTTACATGAGACCAGCGGCTCTTCACTTCCCTCACTCTTTGGACAGATCCCATTTGCACTGCGCAGTTTTGAAAAGGCTGTGAGTTCCCGTTGCTGCCTGTTGGCCACGTATCCCGAAGGCGTACCAGTTCCTGGGTGCAGGGATGCAAATGCAATAATGTGACTCTGGTGTCAACAGATAAGACAGCTGCTGGGTAACGATGGAAGTTAATTCTTCATTTTAAATGTTAGTGTCATGAACCATAATGTTGAAGTAGCTCTGTCTGTGGTGTTCCTTTGTTTGTGTTTTTCATTCCATATGAAACATCCTCTTCCTTCATTTTTGTCTTTCAGTTTAAATTGCCTTTAGGCCGCAAATGACAGAAAATCTGACTACCATGGCTGCACCAATAGAAGGATTTTCCCTTCTATAACAAAAATTCTGGGGCTGGTTACCTTCAGGCGGCTGTGCTCGTTAAATGAGGCATTGAGAACCCCCGCTCTTTCATTTTGTGGCTCCCTTTAATGCTCTGGCTTAGTTTGTTCATGGTCACATGATGGCTGCCTCACTCTTAGGCACTGTGGCTCTTTGCAAGCATGAGGAGGTGGGAAGGGCAGGAGGCAATAATAGCCTTGCTTGCAAACAAAAGCTTTGTTTGGACTAGGTGTCTCAGGGCCTCCCTGGGTTGCAAGGGGATTGGAAGGTGAATATGCATGTAAAATTACAGCTTTTCAGAGTTGTGGGTGACGGCAGGCTAAGAGAGGGTTGTGACTACTGTGACCGAGTCCCCCGCAGTGGGTGTCATGTCTGTCTATGTACGTCCCAGCTCAAGGTCCATCCCTCGCACTGTTTCTCACACCTCTAGCTTCAGCCATGTATTTGTACCCTGTTGTTCACATCCAGAACACTTGTCTGGATCGTAGGTTTTGAACATTTAATTCTACTCTGTGAACTGTAATGTCTGTTTTTAGTCTTTTTCTGCCATCTTGGTTCTTTTGGGCACATGCGGAAGCTTTTCTTCAAAAAATCATTTGGTATTCTCTGCAGTTATTCTGAAAACATGAGTTTACTCCAAAGTTGCTGATTTTTTATACAGTTTTGATTTTAAAATTAAGAGTTCAGAATACATATGTTGGTATATTCAGATGTACACACTTTCCTTGAAAAATACGTAAATCACAATTGAAGTAATAGTAATGCTTACTAAGTACTTACAATGTTAAGGTCACTGTGCTAAGCTCTCTGCATGACTAGCTTATTGAATCCTCACAGTAACCTGAACCATAACACTTGATTTATGGAAATAGGCTTAGTAAATGGGGTTTCCCAAAGCCTCACATCCAGAAAGGGAGAGAACCGAGGACTCCAGAGCCTGTGATCTTAACCCTGTGGTGAGTTGGACATTTTGCACTTCATATGCAGATAAGTGTTCCTGGGAGAGGGGAATATATATACTTAAAATTAATAGTCCATGTTGATATCTTTCTTTGGTCTTCAAACCTTCAGATGGCATTAGTGCCATGAGTTTGGGGAAAGTAAGTTCTTAGAAGTTGTCTCCATGGTATTAAAATAAAATTAATCAGAGGACAAGCAAACATTTAGAGAATCAACTTTAAGATGTTCATGAAAAAGAGTGGCTTGTCAGTGCACATCATCCCACATTTGCTTGATTTGCTCTTGTTATCCAAGTGTTAATCAAGCATCCCTTTTCTGAGAGGTCTGACTCTAGCCAAAATAGACCTGACCCGACACTGTCACTCACATGCACCATTATCTGAAATTATCTTCATTTCTTCTTTACAGACTTATCCTGCCTGCCCCTCCTCACTAGAATATGCACCACATTGTGAGGCACCTACTCTCTATTTTGTTCTCTATAATTAGCCTATAATCCACTACCTATAAGAGTACTTGACACATAGCGCAGTCAGGAAATATTTGATGACCAAACCAAGGTCTTAATCATACTTGCTTCTCAGAAGTAGACTAGTTTTAAGGATTTAGATATTTCAAATCTTTAAAGGATGCTCAAGCTAAGATTCATTTTGCAAGAATTATGGCTTTCTCACTTAATTCTCAGGCAAGTTAGTGCTTTTTTCCCCCAAACATATTTTATTGATTTTTCACAGAGAGGAAGGGAGAGGGATAGAGAGTTAGAAACATCGATGAGAGAGAAACATCGATCAGCTGCCTCCTGCACACTCCCCACTGGGCATGTGCCCACAACCAAGGTACATGCCCCTGACCGGAATCGAACCTGGGACCCTTGAGTCTGCAGGCCGACGCTTTATCCACTGAGCCAAACCGGTCAGGGCAAGTTAGTGCTTTTCTGATGTTAAACTTTCCATAATTCCAGTGAGGTTTTCCCCTTGTTTTTTCTTATAACAAGAAAATGTTTCCTGGTGTTCTTGTGCCTTCCACAAATAGCCCTTATTTTAATTTTGTCATTTCTAGTTTGCTCCTATTAGTATTTTATATATAAAAACATTTTTTGAGTCGCGTATATAAATAGTAAACAACTATTTATGATGGATATCCTTCATCAAATATATGCAAATTATGTGCAGTGAATCCTGTGTGGGTCAAAAATTATTCTTGAGATTCTCAGGACTATATACTATCTCATAAGGAGTATTAAGAAACTAGCCCAGCCAGCATGGCTCAATGGTTTGGTTGAGCGTTGACCTATGAAGCAAGAGGTCACAGTTTGATTCCTGGTCAGGGTACATGCCCAGGTTGTGGGCTTCATCCCCAGTGAAGGATGTACAGGAAATAGCTGATCAATGATTCTCATTATTGATGTTTCTATCTCTTTCTCCCTCTCCCTTCCTCTCTGAAATCAATAAAAACATATTTAAAAAAAACTATATTTATGTATTAAGAAAACCAAGTATGAAGGTGAAATCTAGACTTTTGTGCAATTCAAGGATTGTGGTTGAATGATAACATTTAAAGGAGCTATTGAAAATGTTTACCTGTGGGTTTGACTACCTGGATGCATATTACTTTGGAATCATATAATGATAATAGTTACAGTTTGAATTCTGATCATGTACTTTGCATATATTTTTTCTAATCCTTCAATAAAACTTTTTTACAACTCAGTAGGCTGAAGCTTGTAACAGTTAAGCAGACAGCTATTATGTGGTAGGACTGAGAGCAGCAGCTAAGCTTGTACGATTCCAGTCTGTGTTGCTTATTACACTTTGCTTCCTGCTCATGTCTTGCAGATGAATTCACTGTCCATTTCTCTCAGGATATTTCAGTAAATCATAGGGAAATAAAGTGGTAGTATGTTTGTAAAACTTGGACTAAATATGGTAACTTGAAGTGGAGCCCAATTTCTGAGCATTAGAGGATTCAAGAAGATGGAGCCATGTAATTTGACAAAACACAATGGGATGCTTCTGATTGGGCAGTGATATTGACCCTCCTTCATCAAGCCTTTGTTGAAGTTCTTAAAAATACTTTCACTGATTTAGCCTGGTGTCAGCTTATGCATTGAAATGATTTGGGTACTTAATCAAGTAATTAACAGTTAATTTATTAACTAGTGAAAAAGCAGAAATTGGGGAGAGGGAAGAAGAAATTTCGTTTCCTTTGTCAGAACGCTGCTTTTTGATACTGAACTTGATGCAAAAGTTGTGTTACAGAATTAGACACTAGAGGGCACACAGTGTCTGTGTTTTAAATGTTTGTCAGACACTTCAATATATAAGAATCTGGAAGCTCTTGAGTTAATTTAAAAACCTTTAAAATGGTTCAAATTAAGAAATGGAAATCCAAGCATAATAAGTAGTATTTTCCAGTCCAAGATTTCTGAATAAAAATTCTCTTATTTAATGCAGAAATAACTTCATATGCATCTCTAAAAGATAAGAGCTGCTAAGTTATATATAAGTATCAAAAAATGAATGTCACTGTCACAAAGTATGTCCCTCAAGCTATTTTTCAAGCACAAGTGGAAAACTGATAACTTTTCAGATGGAGACACTGGTAGACACTACTTTACTCAAGTGATGAAGGTTAACATCATCAGTAATAATATCTATTGACATTATACACCCCCAATAGGATGCACCTAGAAGGACACAAATTACTGCTTTAGTCTTCTTGCCAAAAAGTGCATAATCTCAGTCTGATCATCAGAAAACATTAGACAAACCAAAATGGAGAGACATTGTACAAAATAGTCAAATTCATGAAAAATAAAGATAAAAGTGATCACATATAGGAGGGGAGTAAGGAGACACAGCAAGTAAACACAGTGAGGGACCCTGGAAAGGAAAAGGGATGTTAGGGGGGAAACTGCTCTATACTTAAGTTGTTCGATAGTTTGCAGCAGTACTGATAGCTGGTTTGATAATCATACTCTGGTTATTAAGTTATTAACACTATGGAAGCTGGCTGTAGAGTATATGTGAATTCCTTATAAGCAGCCTTAAGAAGTCTATAAATTGTTTCAAATATTAAAAACCTGAAAAAAAGTCAGATTTGGACATTGTGTGAAATAATTTATTTTTAAAAAGACCTAAGATAATTTAAAAAATAATTTCTTAAAAATTTTTTAAAATCAAAGTAATACATGCAGTTGGTAACAATTGAAATAACAGAGAAGAATTTATGATGAAAAGTAACAGTCTCTTGTCCCATCTTTCTCCATTCTAGTCACATTCTCTAGCGGTAATCTATTTTAACGGCTTCTATTTTTAGCTCTTACTACATCCATGTTGCTGGATAATACGCATCTGTAAACATCTGTTTCTTAATTTGTCAGTTATAGATACAATCTATTGAGTCTTTGGAATGGAAGATGTGGTTTAGCTCACATTACTGGTATGCTCCTCCCAATCCTGTGTCATCTTAACATTCCAGTTATATAAATGTCATGTCTGTTGATTTCAGAAGTTTTGTTACATATCCGTGTCTTTTATATCATATCCCACAAACTTTCAGTATCTTACAACTTCATAAGTTAAGGCTATTATTTCCTTTTCACTACCCTATCATCCTTAACTTTCAAATCCCACTTTCTGGAATGACTGTCTCTCAACTACACTTTGGTCCTGGATTGTCAAGATGGCTGATAGTTTTATCCTGTTCTTCACTCATAATTATTTCTTCCATGATTTTTCTGGGTTGATTCTAAAAGTTGAACACTAGTAACTAGTATTTTATTATTTTGAGGCTTTATGAATGATCAGCAGGCCAAGTAGTGTGCTAGGGTTATACTTCCTTTTGTATTGGTCCCATGTCATCCTGGAAGATTTTTCCAACATCAGAATCAAATCGACTGGCTTCTTGTACTCCATCGGTTGCTAAAACTCACCCGGTATTTTAATTTGCTGGATATATGGGGAATGAACTTTCTTATATATTTTTTCCCTTGGAGTTTCTACTTGCCCTTTTTTGAGGTGCATTATTTCTTTTTTCATATATTTAAGTGTGACAATTTCAAAATCATACTGTTTTTTTTTTTTTTTTGTACTGAGTTCTTTTTCCCACGGGAATCCTGGGACCTTCCATCTTCCTGTTCTCCTCTGGAGTGGGCCTTCACTGTGCCTGGGCTGCTCCTCACTGCCTTCCTGGGTTGGATTTGCTGTGTCTTGGGCATCCTGGAGCAAGTGGTTCAGACCATGGCTTTGAGGCAACCCTGCCTGGGTCTGACCACAGCTTCATCTCTGACAAACTTACACCTTTGGTGCCTTACTGTCCTCATGTAAGGAAGTCATTATAACGCATTAAATGTAAGTATGTGGCTGATTTGTTCGACGGCTTTTATTGTATCCTGATATTTTGGTCAGGTAATTATTCTCTAGTACCTAATATAATTTATAAAGGTTCTTACTAATAACACTTGATGACAGCCATTTGTGATTCTTTGGCCTCCACTGTTTCATTGTTGTTGTTTTTTTAAGTAGGAAGGAATTATGCTAATAAGTTACGGTTCTTAGAGAAGCATTTTGATTTTATCAGTTTAGTGTACTCCTAATTATATTTGGGAAATAAGTGATTAAACTTGTGTGTAGGAGCCTTTTAAATGGATACAACTTTTCTAATAAAATGCTCCCATACTCTGATCCACAGGCTATGTCTTCCCTGTTGTTTATCCATGAATTATTTCATACTTCTCTTTGAAAAATGGAATGATGACCAAGTTAAAAAACACTTTGGGAGTAAGTTTGTCTTCTTCAGAGGGTAGATTATGTCTTTTGCCCCATAGAAGGTTTCTTTGTTTAGAAGAGACGATGATACGTCTTACTTGAGCAACCAAGATTTAGTGGAAGTTATACTCCCATGCTGATTTACCTGTTGGTTCACACAATTGTTAATTGATCTTAATCATTAAGTTTTAAGCCAGTTTTGACTGAGTGAAAACACCAGACATAAGGTAGTAATCTATGGGTAAGTTCTCATGATATTGATTTTCGGTATTTCTGTATTTGAAGGAGTGAGGGAAGGGAAGAGGAGGGGAGAGGAAGGGAGGGGAGGGGAGGGGAGGGAATTCTTGCATCTAGGCTCTTTTATTGGGTAGAAAAAGTTTTAAAAATAAGTGCATTGTTTTTTTCTCTCTGTTTTCCTATTGTCATATTTTTATCTCAGGCAAGAATATAATCTAATAAAAGAGTAATATTGAAATTGACTGTTTCTTTGGGATGCCTAAGCCACGCCCACCAGCCAATCAGAGTGACTGTATGCAAATTAACCCAGCCAAGATGGAGGCCGGCAGTCACGGAGCTAGAGTAAACAGCGGGCTTCTGTTGTACCAGGAGTAAACTGTCTGCCTAGGCCAGCTGGGCCTCTCTCTGCTCCAGGCAACATAGTTGCAACATTGTTTCAATTATAGAAGCCATGGAGCTGAAGTAAAGAAGAGGCTTCCGTTGCACCAGCCGTGGAGGAAACTGCCTGCCTAGGCCGGCTGGGCATCTACTAAGGCAACATTCTTTCAATTATAGAAGCCATGGAGCTGAAGCCAACAGGAGGCTTCGTTATCTGCCTAGGCCTCGGCTTAAAGCAACAGTATCAATTATAGAAGATAACCCCCAGAAACCTGCTTCTAGCCAGACTTGCTGGGATGTTGGGTCAATGGGAGCTGTGGCCAGCCTGAAAACTCCTCACCCTTCAGCCCCACACCCAGGCTGCCCAGGCACCCCAGTAGGGACCCAAAACCTGAAAGGAATATGGGCAGCCTGAAAATGCCGCGATGGATTTCAGGTGGCAGGGCAGCCTCGGGGGCGGAGGGAACAAGCCAGCTCTGCCCCCGAGGCTGAGGCCTGGAAATCGGTGCAAATGGGGCACACAGCACGCTTGGAGGTGTGGCTTCCGTGTGTGCTGTGTGCCCCAATGGATTCCAGGGTCCCAAACTGTGAGAGAGCACAGGCCAGGATGAGAGACCCCCCCAACCCCCGCCGAGTGCACAAATTTTTGTGCACCTGGCCCCTAGTCTACCCTAATAAAACAGTAATATGCAAATTAACCCCCACTCTGTTGCACGTAAGCCATGCCCAACAGCCAAGCCACGCCCAACAGCCAATCAGAGCAACAATATGCAAATTAACCCAGCCAAGATGGCGGCTGGCAGCCACGGAGCTAGAGCGAACAGGAGGCTTCATTGCACCAGCGATGGAGGAAACTGCCTGCCTCAGCTGGCTGTGGCCTCCGCTCAAGGCAACAAAGTTTCAATTATAGAAGCCACAGAGCTGAAGCAAACAGGATTCTTCATTGCACCAGCAATGGAGGAAACTGCCTGCCTAGGCAGGCTGTGGCCTTCGCTCAAGGCAACAAAGTTTCAATTATAGAAGGTAAATAAACCCTAAAGACCTGCTTCCAGCCAGCCTTGCTGGGACGTTAGGTCAATCCTATACAATAAAAGGGTAATATGCAAATTGACCCTAACAGTAGAACCACTGGGAATGACTGGTCACTATGATACACAGTGAACACCAGGGGGCAGACGCTCAATGCAGGTGCTGCCCAGGTGGTCAGAGCACTCCCACAGGGGAGCTCTGCTCAGCCACAAGCCAGACTGACGGCTGCCAGTACAGTGGTTGTTGTGGGAGCCTCTCCTGCCTCCTCAGCAGCACTAAGGATGTCTGACTGCAGCTGAGGTCTGCTCCCTGCTGGAAAGTGGACATTCCCTGAGGGCTCCCGGGCTGCCAGAGGGATGTCTGACTGCCAGCTTAGGCCTGATTGTCCAGGGAAAGGCCTAAGACAGCAGGTGGACATCACTCAAGGGGTCCCAGACTGCAACAGCTGAGGCAGAGGGACCCCCCCCCCCACCCTGAGTGCACAAATTTTTGTGCTCCAGGCATCTAGTCCTATATAATAAGAGGATAATATGCAAATTGACCCTAATAGCAGAACCACTAGGAATGACTGGTCACTATGACACACACTGACCACCGGGGGCAGATGCTCAATGCAGGAGCTGCCCCTAGTTGTCAGTACACTCCTACATGGGGAGGTCTGCTCAACCACAAGCCAGGCTGATGGATGCCAGTAAAGCGGTGGTGGTGGGAGCCTCTCCTGCCGCCTCAGCAGCGCTAAGGATGTCCAGCTACAGCTTAGGCCTTCTCCCTGTTGGCAAGTGGACATCCCTTGAGGGCTCCTGGGCTGCCAAAGGGCACAGGCTGGGCTGAGGGACCCTCCTGTGTGCACAAATTTTTGTGCACCGGGCCTCTAGTCTAATCTAATAAAATAGTAATATACAAATTAACCCTCACTCCGTTACACCTAAGCCATGCCAACCATCCAAGCCATGCCCACCAGCTAATCAGAACTACAATATGCAAATTAACACAGCCAAGATGGCGGCCAGCAGCCATGGAGATAGAGCAAACAGGAGGCCAGCGATGGAGGAAACTGCTTGCCTAGGCCGGCTTTGGCCTCTGCTCAAGGCAGCAAAGTTTCAATTATAGAAGCCACAGAGTTGAAGCAAACGGAAGGCTTTGTTGCCTGCCTAGGCAGGCTGTGACCTCCGCTCAAGGCAACAAAGTTTGAATTATGGAAGATAAACCCCATAAACCTGCTTCAGGCCAGCCTCGCTGGGACCTTGGGTGAATGGGAGCTGTGGCCAGCCTGCAAATAGCCATCAGCCCCTGACCCAGGCTGCCCAGTAGGAACCCTAACCCTGAATGGGATGTGGCTATCCTGAAAGTGGCCCTCAGCCCCACACCCAGACTGGCCACACCCCCATGGGGTGAGGGTCTCCACTGGGGGGCTTGGCCAGCCTGCAAACAGTCATCAGCCCCTCACCCGGGCTGGCCAGGCACCCCAGTAGGGACCTGAACCCTGACGGGGCTGTGGGCAGACTGAAAATGGCCCTCAGCCCCTCACCCAGACTGGCCACACCCCCATGGGGTGAGGGTCTCCACTGGGGGGCTTGGCCAGCCTGCAAACAGCCATCAGCCCCTCACCCAGGCTGGCCAGGCATGCTAGCAGGTAGACATTCCCCAAGAGGTCCCAGACTGTGAGAGGGCACAGGCTTGGCTGAGGGACCCCCCCCCCCAAGTGCACAATTTTTTGTGCATCGGGCCCCTAGTATATATATAAAAGGCTAAATGACTGACCATACGTCCATCCGACCATCAGGCCAGTACATCTGTCACGCACTGGCAATTTAAAAATGAACGTTGGCTCGCGGATGTGCAATATTCTCTCACTGGCATTAATTGCACACATGTTTTTCCATCTGTCATTATCAATTGTGAATTTGGTTGTTTTTGTTGAAATGATTTGTAATGGATCTATTATTGAAGCTTCCTTTGGAAATAGTATATCTATATATAATATTAAAAATATATCTGGAGAGAAACCGAGATGGCGGCATAGGTAAACACCGGAATTGCGGCCGTGCATAACCATTTCAAAACCACAATGAAAGGAAAAAATGGACATCACCCAGATCCACAGGAAGGCTGGATGAATAGAAATTCTACAACTAGGAAGAGACTGAGACTCAGAGAAAGTGTGGAAATAAAGTGCAGAGATATGAAGGCGCGCGTGAAGGGGCTCGTGGAAAGGGCTGGCAGCAAGGGCTGGCAGCATTTCGTACCAGAGGGAGGCACAAGCTCCCGACGGCTCTGAACTCCAGTTCTAGGTGACTTTTTGGGTACTCAGAACCATACAGGGAGGAGCTGGACTGTCTGGCACCGTCTGGCACCATCTGGCACTGGGAGGAACTCCAGAGTGGCTTGAGACCCGGTGCCTCTTAGGGCAGGGCTGAGAAGCTGCCATAGCTGGTTGCTCCGCCCTGTAGACTCCCCAAGACCTCGCCCCACCAAAGCTGAGTGCAGAGGCTTTTGCATAAAAAAGGCTGAGTAGCCTCAGGCAAAGGCTAAAATAGCAACTCCTTGGAGATACAAGAGCCAGTGTACCCAGTGGTCAGAGTGGTTCCATCCTAAATACAACTCCTCAGGTTCATAAGGGACACACTCAGGGGGCAGACTCAGTGATCACCAAAGCTCCACTGAAACAACTCTTGCCCCATAAGGGTGTCTCCAGCACAGAAGTTCTCCCACTGTAGATACAACTGATTCTCAGAACCAAGTGGCTTGGAGGTCAATGCCACTCGGTGATCACCTAACACAAAAAGCCACTCTATCAACCCAGGGAAGCAGCCAAAATGCGGAGACAAAGAAACAGATCACAGATGACAGAAAAGGAAGAAAGCAAACGACAGGCTATAGAGTTCAAAACCACGGTTATAAGGTTTTTCAAAAATTTTCTAGAAACTGCTGATAAACTCAGTGAGACCTTCAATAAGTCTAAGCATACACTGACTAAAATAAAGAATATTATACAGAGATTCAACAACAGATTAGAGGAACGTAAGAATCAAATCAAAGAATTGGAATACGAAGAAGCAAAAAACACCCAAATGGATAAGCAAAAAGAAAAAAGAATCTAAAAATACGAAGACAGTGTAAGGAGCCTCTGGGACAACTTCAAGCGTACCAACATCAGAATTATAGGGGTGTCAGAAGAAGAGAGAGAGCAAGGTATTGAAAACCTATTTTAAGAAGTAATGACAGGAAACTTCCCCTACCTGGTAGAAGACGTGGACTTCCAAGTCCAGGAAGCATAGAGAACCCCAAACAAAAGGAATCCAAAGAGGACCACACCAAGACACATCATAATTAAAATGCCAAGAGCAAAAGACAAGGAGAGAATCTTAAAAGTTGCAAGAGAACAAGGAGGCACCCATACGACCGTCAGTTGATTTCTCAACAGAAACTTTGCAGGCCAGAAGGGAGTGGCAAGAAACGTTCAAAGTGATGAATAGCAAGAACCTACAACCAAGATTACTTTACCCAGCAAAGCCATCATTCAGAATTGAAGGTCAGATAAAGAGCTTCCCAGACAAAAAGCTAAAGAAGTTCATCACCACCCAACCAGTATTATATGAAATGCTGAAAGGTATCCTTTGAGAAGAGGAAGAAGAAAAAGTAAAGATAAAAATTATGAACAATAAATACATATCTATCAACAAGTGAACCTAAAAATCAAGTGAATAAAAAAATCTGATGAACAGAATAAACTGGTGAATAGAATACAATCAGAGGCATAGAAAGGGAGTGGACTGACAATTTTCGGGGGGGTAAAGGGTGTTGGGAGTGTGGGAAGAGACTGGACAATAATCATACACCTATGGAGCATGACAGTGGGGGAGCAGGTAAGGTCAGAGGGTGGGGTGGGAACTGGGATGAGGGAAGCTATGGGGGGAAAAAGAGGAACAACTGTAATTTGTTTTGTTTTTTTTAATAAATCTTTATTGTTCAGATTATTACAGATGTTCCTTTTTTTTTAAACCCCCATAGCTCCCCTCCACCTGGTTTCCCCCTCCACCCTGTGCCCTTACCCCCACCCCTGTCTTCGTCCATAGATGTAAGATTTTTGTCCAGTCTCTTCCCATACCCCTCACACCCCCTTCCCCCTGAGAATTGTCAGTCCATTCCCTTTCTATGCCCTTACTTCTATTCTATTCACCAGTTTATTCTGTTCATCAGATATTTCTATTGACTTAATTCATCAGATATTTCTTTTTCCTGGTTGATAGGTATTTGTTGTCCTTTTGTTGTTCATAGTTTTTATCTTTACCTGTTTCTTCTTCTTCCTCTTCTCAGAGAATGTCCTTCAACATTTCAGCTAATCCTGGGTTGGTGATGATGAACTCCTTTAGTTTTTCCTTGTCTGTAAAGCTCTTCATCTTACCATCAATTTTACATGATAGCTTTGCTGGATAGAGTAATCTTGGTTGTAGGTTCTTGCTATTCATCACTTTGAATATTTCTTGCCACTCCCTTCTGGCCTGCATGGTTTCTGTTGAGAAATCAGCTGACAGTCGTATGGGTACTCCCTTGTAGGTGATTAACTGTTTTTCTCTTGCTGCTTTTA
>PVJC01032668.1:0-19804 GCA_004026665.1 Murina feae
ATATTTCCTTAAATACTATATTTTTTACTGATAAATCTCTTGATTCTGACCATTTATCCATTGATTCGGACATAGACACTTTTCAGGAGAATTACAAACCCAGGGCATGGGGAAGAATGTTCATCCTTCAATTCTTGGCTTAAGCTGTTGACCTCAATTAGCTGTGAAAGCTACAGCTTTCCTTAGACATATGCGATGTTCTTTTTTGTTCTGTTTCCATTTGTTTATAATGGGCTTTAGAGAAATCAAGGCAGAATATTTATTGTAAATCTTACGGTAAGAAGTGGGACAAGAGGTAACGAATATTCATCCACATAGGAAGGGAAAATGACAACATTCTGAAACTTGGGGAAGGAGTGAAGCCTCGAGGAGTAAGCATCAATCTGATTAGAGTAAAAATTCTACTTAGGGCTCTAAGAGCACATTCTGCTTACAATTCTAAATTAGACTCTACACCAGAGCTTGGATGGTGAGAATCATGTATAAACTATGGTATGGTATGTTTAGGCTATGAGAATTTCCAGGATGTGACCTCCTCCCCTCCATGGCCTAAGAGTGTTTAAGCAAGAAGATACCTCCATGCATTTCAAAGAGGAATGGCCTGAATGTTGGAAGAAACCTGGGATCAAATGAATAGGGTAAAAAGTGTGTGGACCACAGATTTATGGCATGGATGACTAACCAGGGCTTTGTTTTAAGGCCTACATCCTGTTTCCTGACCCAGGCTAAAGTATTGTTCACTATATGTTATTTAACCAAGAGCTTATTTTGCTGATTAGCATACGATTTTGGGTAGGATTAGCAGTATATGTAGGCTTTGCAGGACTTCTTCCTGTAGGCCCTGACATGGGTCATTATGGTCAGCGTCCTTGTGTTGGCCATTTGGGCTTTTTTGACAGTTGATCTCCTTTTGACTGAACAGGCTGTGTCAGCTGAGAATTGCAGCCCGGTTGCTTCTTAGGTTCACACAGGAACAGAAACTCCCAAACTGTAAAGTATACTAAAAAAACTTTTAACTTACATGCTCTAGTTTTGAAGGGAAAAAATCAGGTTAGAGTAGAAAACAAGGTGGGTTTAACATGAGCATGGATAGACATATCAATTCTTTAATAGTTTACTTTGCTGTTACCTTCTTATTACTATTCTATGGCTATTCAGACTAATATAAGTAGTACATCACATTCCCATTGCAGAAATTCCTAATGATCCTCATAAACAGAATATCAGCACTTCTTTTTAAATTACGGTTAGAGATTAACAAATATATATTTTAGGAAAAAAAGAAACATTTTATTTACCTTTTTTCAAATGCAGAACATTATTTGAAATAGAGTGTGTGTTAAAATTATGTTTAACATGTTATATGTAAAACAAATATGTATATATGAAAAAAAGAACATCCATGCCTCACCTAGCTTATTTCTCATTTATATTTTAGTGTTTAAGTAAGGCAAGGTTAAATTATAGGTATTGTAAAGTATAGAGTATGGGTTTCAGAAATGTTACTTTCTTTTAAAAATGGACTTTTACTCTGATGATAATGCTTTGACATTATTCAACACAGCTATGCACTGTATGTGACTCTTATGACTTCTTGTGAATCATCTTAGGGTTTTATGCTAAATACAATTCAAATTTTCTGAGGACTTTTTAAAAATATATTTTTTAATTGAGAGGGAAAAGGAGAGAGAGCCAGAAACATTCACTATGAGAATCATTGATCAGCTGCCTCCAGAATGCCCCCCACGGGAATGTACCCCTGACTGGAAATAAACCTGGGACCCTCAGTCCACAGGCCCGTTCTCCATCCACTAAGCCAAACCGGCCAGGGCCTGAGGACTTTTTAATTCATTTTCATTTTTTAGAGATGATTTAGTAGAACTAATTGTTAAATCAAAATATGTATAACACTCCTACCCACAAAAGGAAATTTTTATTTATAGTCAGAATACAATTTATTAAAATAAATGTATTAGTTTTATTTTCTGGCTAACCTGTTTCAAACAGAATAGGCAATTATAAATAATGATCAAAAGAACTTTCATTTAATGAGGACAGGCTCAAGCAAGTCTAAGCACTTTCCTTTTGTCACTAGATTGATTTCTCATAGCCTAGGCATTGCCTCCCCTGAGCGTTCTCTCCCGCCCTGATTGCAAAAAGGTCCCTTTCTCTCTCAATGCATAAGTATGAGTTATATGTTAGGGCCATTGGGGTTGGCAAATTCCTTCAGTTAAAATATATTGAAAATACATTTACTGAACTTCCCTCAAGAATAAATACAGAGAACTACTTTCTTAAAAAAAAAAATGTTTGGTGCTGAGAAAACTGAAGTATATAGCCACACATGATTGTGTTAGAGGAATTTGTCAATTATTAACTAAAACCCTCCATTGACAAGATGTCTTAGCTTGAAAATGTCACTTAATCTTCCTACAAATTAATTTCCTTATACGTGTGACAGATAATTATTAGTAAGTCTTGTAAAATTTCATGAAGATTGAATGATATATCCCCAGTAAACTCGCAGTATATTTCCTACCACACAGTCTCAGCTCAATAAATGTTAGCTGTTATTATCTTTATATTCTTGCTGTTGTTTTCATTCTTTAACTTCAAGGCTTTTACATCTGTACCCATTAACAAGGACATTAAAATTCTCACACAGAGAGATTATTTTACTGAAAGTGTTATACACACCAGCCAAAACATGAGTCCGTTTTGAATTTTCTTACCTTTAGGTTTTTAACACCGCATGCCATTAGCATAGTTCAATGCTAACCTATGGCATGGGAAAGATAGCAAATAACATTTACATTGTTCACATTTTGAGTAAGCTGGAAAAATAATTCAAACTTGTTGATCAGTAACTGAGAAGAAAAGGGACACAAATGCGACGCTCATTGAATATTTTACAATCTATTTACATAAATATTGCTGAAATAAATGATATGTTTTTTAAAAGCAAAGAACTCTACGTCTAATAAAATATTTCATTCTCAAATTAACTCAGCCACAGGATATGTTCTAAAAATGTTGGCAGATCTATATAGTTTGGTTAGTAGGATTCAGTATTTCACTTTTATGCTTACATAAATACATCAAAGATGGAAATACATATTTGTGGATTAGGTATTGTTTATTTTTAAAGCATATATTGAGACAAGATGATTTCTGCACAATGGCAAAAATGCAAAATAGAAACTATATGGTAATATTACATGACTATATAATGTATTATGAGCACATGAAAATTAGATTAAATTCTTTAAAATCCTAAGGCTGATTCTATTTTGGTGGTATGCAGTGATAATACTATACTGACAATGGTTCACAAGGAACTGTGAATTTTAGAATTCTTAGGACTAGTGTACATCTATAAGTCTAACTCAATATGTGGCTGCAGGAAGACAACTGATGAATTTAGCAAGACTTTTATGAAGTATGTAGTGGAATTACTGAATTGCATTTGATGAAATTATCAAACCATATTTTAGTTGTCATTCTGTTGTTGTTTTGTTAATCCTCATCCAAAGATATTTCTTTCAATGATTTTTAGGGAGACTGGAAAATAGAGGGAAAGGCAGAGAGAAACATTGATGGGAGAGAAACACATCAGTTGGTTGCTTACTGCCCAGGCTGGGGAGGAACCTGCAACCAAGGCACATGCCCTTGACCTGAATCAAACCCAGGACCCTTTGGTCGGCAGGCCATTACTCTATCCATTAAGCCAAATCATCTAGGGCTATTTGCCATTCTATTTAAACACATAGTTCGGTGTCTGCAAACAATTTTACAGTAGCGTGTTTTTTATTTTCCATTTCAAAAGTGTATCTTTATTGTTGAGAGTATCACAGATGTCCCCCATTACTCCCCTCCAGCTACCCCAAGCCTTCACCACACTCTCTTTGTGTCCATGGTATATGCATATATGCATATAAACTCTGGTTAATCTCTCCCTACAGTTATGTTTTAACTACCACTTGAAAAGTCACTTCTGAATTCAAGATGGATTAGAAAACTTAAGTTAAAAAAATAAAGGAGTTAAAGCAAAATGAAAAGTAAATTAACACAGCAAGTTGCTGTCATTTATCATAGCTTAACGGAACAATTTTCTCCCCAGAATTCGGCAGTCCATCATCCCCAGTGACCACCTTGGTAGTTTTGAATGCTGGTGGCTGCTTCATCTCAGAGGAGTCACATCAATCACCTCCTAAAGATTTCTAGTCAGTGAAGTTAGTAAGTATTGTGGACATCACTTTGTGATGTAGGAGAAGGGAAAGTGACACTTCTGATAGAGTAGCCAGACACATCATGGGTGAATTAGTGTTTTGAGGAAAATTTCAGAAAAATTTACAAAATATGCATTGATAACTTATGACTGAGATACTATTTACTGTATTTGGATGTAGAGTATGGTGAGTTGGTTCTGTGTGTTTAAGACCACATCAGGAGAGTAGAAATATGGTATGTATGAATTTACTGAATAAAGGTATTAGATAATGTCAATGAGTTTAATTATTATAAAATAATGATATGCTTAATTTCTACTTTATATATTGGAATTTAAACAAGACTCTATAAAGTATTTTTAATAAACACACTAAAATAAATGCACTTATTTAAATCAAATGTCATTAAATATTAAACTATATAACATATTCTTAGAGCTACATAAAACTCTAGTGTGTTTCTGTTTTCTTGGAGCTCAAAGTCTCAAAGGTAAAAAAATCTACTCTAACAAAAGAGTAATATTGAAATTAACCATCTCTTTGAGATGCCTAAGCCACGCCCACCAGACAAGCCACACACACCAGCCAACCAGAGCAGCTGTATGCAAATTAACTCAGCCAAGATGGAGGCCATCAGCCAGGGAATTGCATGTGGCACAGGCAGTGGGGTGGGCTTGGCCAACCTGCAAACTGCCATCAGCTGGCCAGGCTGGCCAGGCATGCCAGCAGGTGGACATCCCCTGAGGGGTCCCAGACTGTGAGAGGCCACAGGCTGGGCTGAGGGACCCCCCCACCCCGAATGCACAAATTATTATGCACCGGGCTCCTAGTATCATAATAAAAGTGGAAGAACTCTAAGAAAAACAAAAGGTGATAACTTTAAAAATTGTTTACATCTAGAAATGATAATTATGAATACATAATATTACATTTTATCTAATGAAAGCTTTAATGTTATAAAATATATATATCCTTAAAAACCTTAAGGACATTACAATTACATTCAAACATTAAATATATAGAAATAATATTTAAATAAAATACAAATGCTAGCATATAAAGATAATCAGAATTGAGAAATTCATTCTTTTAACGGTGAGTGATACACTACAACACAGAATACCACAAAGACAGTACTAAGATGGATCAGTTTATTCTATAATAAATAAACACAAATATATAAGTTAATGAATAAATAAACATATAGATACATAAATGAACAAATAAATAATTTCTTGCCTACAAGCATCTAGGTATTTCTGTGTAAATTGTTGAAATGTCTGTCATCCATTCTCCATTGATGTCATTATTCAGAAGTGAATAGACTATGTCGTTGACTACATGGATCTATTTCTAGGCTTTTATTTTTTCTCTGATACTAAATAATTTGCATTTTATTCATTTCTTAATTATTTGGAAATATTCATTTGTGAAGTGCCTAAGATTTTTGCCCATTTGTTATGCTCTTTAAATGTATTTTCTTTAATTTTATAGATTTCTAGGAATCTTAGGTTTACATAAAATAAATATATACTTTTTATTCATTGATATTAACTCTAATTTTAATATATATTTATAAATTGAATATATTATCAAGTTTTGAATAGTTTATATGATTGTACCTTTTTTTTAAACTTTCTTGATATGTTCATTTATTTTCAATTTTGTTATATTGTGGCTCTTGCTCTGAATACAGATTTTTTAAATATCTCTACCACATTTTTTATATCCCTACTAATTATTCACAGGTTTAATCTGTATTTCCTGATGTTTTCATCCATCAGGTTCCATTTTTATTGCTTTTATGTCCCTTCCAGTTTCCTTTAATGTTGGCTGATTTTTGAAATTGTTTTTCATCACTAATCCATGCAGATTTTATTTTGCATTTGAAGTTTTAGTTTTCTCAAAATACATCTTTATCTAAATCTCTTTCAACACGTATAGTCTCTTTCAAATACATACCAGCTGGTTCTCCCTTATGTTTAAACATTTGTGCACTTGAGGGAGGTTCCCTCAGCCTGCCCTGCAGCCTTTCACAGTCTGGGAGCCTCCGGGGATGTCCCATGGGGAGCAGGCCTAAGCTATCAGTTGGACATCCTTAGCACTGCCAGGGAGGTGGGGCCCTGCACTCGCCAGCTGTCAGTCAGGCTTGTGGGCCAAGCAGAGCTCCCCCATGGGAACACACTGACCATCAGGAGGCAGCTTCTGTGTTAAAAGTCTGACCCCTGGTGGTCAGTGTGTGTCATAGCGACTGGTCCTTTTGCCTTTCTGTCAATTTGCATATTAGCCTTTTATTATATAGCACTAGAGGACCAGTGCATGAAATTCATGCACGGAGTGGGAGTGGGAGTTGGGGGTGGTATCCCTCAGCCCAACCTGCACCCTTTCCAATCTGGGAGCCTCTGAGAGATGTCCAACTGCCTGTTTAGGCCTGATCCCACCTATCCAGGACTGCTGGCTCCTGACCTCTTGCCTGCTGATTGCCCCTAACCACTCCCCTACCAGCCTGATCAATGCTTAACTGCTCCTGTGCCAGCCTGATTGCCCCTAACTGCCCTCACCCTGCCAGGATGGTCCCCCACAACTGTCCTCCCCTGCAGGCCTGGGTCCCCCACAACTGTCCTCCCCTAGAGGCCTGGGTCCCTCCCAACTGCCCTCCTCTGCCAGCCTGGTCCCCCCCAACTGCCCTCCCCTGCAGGCCTGGGTCCTTCCCAACTGCCCTCCTCTGTCAGTCTCGTCCCCCCCCCAACTGTCTTCCCCTGTAGGCTTGGGTTCCCCCAAACTGTCCTCCCCTGCAAGTCTGGTTCCCTCCCAACTGCCCACCCCTGCAGGCCTGGGTCCCTCCCAACTGCCCTTCCTTGCTGGCCATCTTGTGGCAGCCATCTTTGACCACATGGGGGAAGCCATCTTTGACCACATGGGTGCAGCAGTCTTGTGATGGTAAATTTGCATATTACTCTTTTATTAGATAGGAAATTTTGTTTTCAGAAATTCATGCATTTTGAAAATGTACTGATAACTAAAATTGGATGTACAACCTACCAAACCTTGTATTTCCATGATATATTGTATAGTAGTTAGTAATGAATATAGCACATCTAATCTAATCAAAGAGTAATATGCAAATTAACATTCATTCCATTACACCTAAGCCATGCCCATCAACTAAGCCATGCCCACCAGCCAATCAAAGTGACAATATGCAAATTAACCCAAGAAAGATGGCGGCCAGCAGCCACGGAGCTAGAGCAAACAGGAGGCTTCTGTTGCACCAGTGATGGAGGAAACTGCCTGCCTAGGTCAGATGGGCCTCTGCTCAAGGCAACAAAGTTTTAGTTATAGAAGATAAACCCCAGAAACCTGCTTCCAGCCAGCCTTGCTGGGACCTTGGGTCAATGGGAGTTGTGGCCAGCCTGAAAACAGCCCTCAGCCCCTCACCCACGATGGCCAGGCACCCCAGTAGGGATCTGAACCCTGAAGGGGATGTGGAAGCCTACAAACAGCCTTCAGCCCCTCACCCAGGCTGGCCAGGTACCCCAGTAGGGACCCGGACCCTGAAGGGGCTGTGGGCTGCCTGAAAACAGCCCTAAGCCCCTCACCCAGCTGACCACACCCCAATGGGGTGATGGTCTCCACTGGGGGGCTTGGCCAGCCTAAAAACAGCCATCAGCCCCTCACCCAGGCTGGCCAGGCATGCCAGCAGGTAGACATCCCCCAAGGGGTCTCACACTGCGAGAGGGCATAGGCCAGGCTGAGGGACCCGCTGAGTACACAGATTTTTGTGCATTAGGCCCCTAGTTTTATTATAATTACAGGTGTATTTCTTCTGTCATTTACTGGTAAGATTATTAAGGGCCAAAACTATATTTTATCTTTTTATATCCAGTAGAGTTTTGTCTTAGAATTTCCTATCATCTATCTGTCTATCTATCATCTATCTATAATTATCTATCTATCTGTCTATCATCATCATTGCCTATCATCTATCTATCATCTGTCATCTATTTATCTATCATCTATGCATCTTTTTGTCTCTATGTATATATATACTAATCTATCTACAGAAAAATTTATTTTTATATTTTTAAAATTTTCTCTTTATTCTCTTATTAAAGATGTTGCTTTCCCCCCCTATTGATCCCCTACACTCACTCCCGCACCCTCTCTGCACTATTTTCTGTGTCTATGGGTTAAGCATATATGCATATAAGTTCTCTAGTTAATCTCTTCCTGCCCTGTTCCTATTATTTGATAATCCAATTGCTCCGTGATTTTATTTTTCCATTCTCTCTACTACTCATTTATAAAATGTGATTTTCAGAGGAACTCATGTCATCATTAATTTCCCCCTCTTTAAAAACAATAAATATAGAATTTTTCATCTGAAAAATCTAACAATCTCATTTTGATGACAAATAAAATGAAAAATAAAAATTGTTTTTTTAACTTAAGTTTTCTAATCCATCTTGAATTCAGAAGTGAGTTTTCAAGTGATAGTTAAAACATAACTGTAGGGCAAGATTGCAATACATATATTTCATATGCCTGTCTTTCTAATCACTTGGCTATTGACAGAGTAGATTCATGTGTGCTTTCCCTAGTCATATGCCCATTTTATTCCCTAATGAAGCAGGCCCTCAGAATAGTGCTAAACAAAATGTGTACCAACCTGATATAACAGAACCTAAACCTTCCATACTTCCAGTATTTCATGGATTTATTTAGCATTGTCAATTCTTTGCACCTGGTGCTATTTGTCTGATCTTGGCCATGGCAAATTTATTTTATATACTTATGATTGTGGCATCTCAAACTAACATTACATCGCTTAAATGGTTAATTTAACAGGCTGTGAATAGCTATTTTCCCAAATGTTTTCTTCTACTTCTTAAGACCTTGAAATCCTGACTTAGGTCAGCCTTCTGTATGCATGAATAAAAACCATTGGTGATAGCCCTGCTTATGGAACTTCCAGATGTATGTTTTAAGGGGATGTAAATCCTTTGATATTTGGGTTTAGGATAGCTCTGAAAAATGAGAGGAAAAATTCAGCTTATTGAAGGCATATTTCCCTAACATTTCCTGTCCTTAAAATTATATATAAATTATTCAGCATCAAGAGCTATAAGCCTTCTCAGAACAACTGGAATACCAGTAAACCATGTAATTTGTTTGATTGTATAAATGCAGTTCCCTACTCCTCCTTCAAGTGTATTTCTGTCTTGCTTGGGGATAGGTTATATCCTCACTAGAGTGACAACAAAAAGTTATAATGAAATAAAATAATTTACTGATTATCTGAGTCTTTATAAAAGTAGCTTGTCCTTGTCCACTATCTCAACTGAATGTTATAATTTTCTCTTTAATTACCAACAGCAACAAATACAATCTACACTAATAAAAGAGTAATATGCAAATTAGCCCTCACTCCATTACATCCACAAGCCACCCCCACCAGCCAATCAGGAGAAAATATGCAAATTAACTCAACTAAGATGGCAGTGGTCACAGAGCTGGAGTTTCCCCGGGCAGTAGAGGAAGCCAGGGCCCTGCAGGCCCTGAGCTCTACTCAAAGCTACAAAGTTTCAATTATAGAAGATAAACAAACCCCAGATACCTGCCTGGCTGGGACCTTGGGTTGCCAGGGGCAACCCAGGTTTTGAGCAGAGGACCAAGGCAACAAAGTTTCAATTATAGAAGTTAAATAAATACCAGATACCTGTTTCCAGCCAGGCATCCCAGTAGGGACCCGAACCCAGCCTGAAACAGCCCTCTGCCCCTCACCCAGGCTGGCCAGGTACCCCAATATGGACCTGAACCCTGATGGGGCTGTGGGCAGCCTGAAATGGCCATCAGCCCCTCACCCAGGCTGGCCAGACACACCAGCAAGTGGACATTCCCCGAGGGATCCCAGACTGTGAGATGGCACAGGCCAGGCTGAGGGACCCCCCCTGAGTGCATTAATTTTTGTTCACAGGGCCTCTAGTGTACTATAATAATAAAATTAACTTATGAAATGAGATTGTGAGATTTACAGAAGATGTAGGATGTCTTAGACAACATGAGAAGTTTTTCAGATCTTACACAAAGCTATTGACATGTAAAGGGCTGGCAGCATTTGATTAATTACAGTAGAAGGGAAAACATGGAAATGCATATGATTTTATGTCCTCACTTGAGAATGAATTAAATGTCAAAAGAGATGAATGCATCCCTGAAATAACTTTTGAAGAAATGATCCACTTTAAGTTTAGTGAGAAAGATAAATATGTAAGAGATGCTTTCAAGTGATTTCTCCTTAAGAACATCAATATTTGCCTAGTATTTCTTCAGAAAACATATAGAATAATAAAACAATTTTACTAAATGCAAAATGAAATAAAATGTATTGAAGGGTTTTTTTTTTAATATAAGGAATTAAATTTCAGTTCTCAGAAGTAATAAATAACTCCCTGTACTTTGCCCCTAGAATTGAGTATTTAATATGAGACAACAAACTCTTGTAATATCCTGGAGTGGTCATGGAGTATGTGTGGCTGAGTTTCTCCATTCATTGTCTCACAGGCACATGTGTTTTGAGAGGCTGGTCAAGGTGAATTGATTCTGTAGACTTCAAGAATCACCCAGCAGCAGCGCCATAATAACTAAGGGTGTCAGGAACTTGTTATCAACCTTATAGGAAAGTCTAGTGGGTAGGATGACTCGTAGCTCCCTTTGGATAGACATACTAAACATCATGGTTGTCATGTTTCTCTGATTGCCATTGATTGTACAGTTTTTCATTGGTTCACTCATATCCTTATCAATTCATTGCTCTGCCCTCATTTATCATATCTATAGAATTAGCCAGGTTTCAGCTAGGTCTTTCCATTTGCCTCTGTGATTTCCTCTTTGTGATAAAATTCTTTTAATTAAATTGTGCTTATTATAGCCAAGGTGAGCCAGTTCCAGTAAAACTATATATAATTTATCAATATTTAATGCAAATGTAAGATTCAAACTTATATAATAAACACTAAAACATATTCAACCTTGTACCTTCCACTCAAGTTTGCTGTGAAGCTAAAGCTGTCCTACAAATAAACTTTAAGAAATGTTCACTATCTTCTTATGGATGTAGATTTTTATGAATAGTTTGCATGTGTGTCAATGGTAATTTTTAGCTTATGTTTCATTTGAACCAATATCCTTTAATGTAGGTGGGTAAGCTCTCCCATTTGCATTAGTGAATACACTTAGTGAAAGTTATATGTTCCACTAGACCATAAACTGGATAATTGATAAAACCTTTTAAAATTTTAGAATTTATTTTTAGAAATACATGTCTGTAATATGGTGATTATTTTATGCCTACATGTTTTAAAATATAATGAAAGTTAGGGACATCTGTATAAAGATTTATATAATCACACATACCTACATACACTTCTGCATATAATTTCAAGATTATAGATAATCCATAAACAATTTCAAGGAGAGAGTCATGAACTCCTTTTAAGAGCATTTAATGTAGCACAAGCAGAAAATAAAACCCTTCTAACATTATTTTCCTTGGAAGATTATACTTATAGATTCAATTTTTATTGAAAAAAAGTCATTAAATACGGTATTTGTAGGAGATTATTAGGATATAGCTAACTAAAATTCCACATACTATTTAAATAACCATATGCCATATGAATTATAATTAGATTTTACCTCTTTAAAACTTCACAAAGCTAATACTTTGGGTATTGATTAAGAATTAAGCATATTTTCTTTCAACAATTTTGTTTCCTATAAAATTTTCAATAAACACTGCAGTCCAAGCTGTTTTGGCTCAGTGGATAGAGTGTCAACCTGTGGACTGAAGGGTCCTGGGTTCGATTCTGGTTAGGGGCACATGCCAGGGTTGCGGGCTCAGTCCCCAGTGTGGGGCGTGCAGGATGCAGCCAATTAGTGATTCTCTCTCATCACTGATGTTCCTATCCCTCTCTCACTCTCCTTTCCTCTCTAAAATCAATAAAAATTTTAAAAAATATATTTAAAAAATAAACACTGAAAATGCAAAGTCTATTTGTATGACTTCACACAAAAATATTGAAAAGTTGAATGATTCAAACATGTTTAATCAACATAAGATAAATAGGTAGCCATTTTTAGGTCATGAATTTACTTTGGTAAATTGTTTAGGTAACATCCTCCATTCAATACTCTGCTTAGCAAACTTTGCCTTTTTTTCCTAGTCTCCAGCAATGTCTGCCAGCTTAGGGAGACTGGCTGCCTCTCCCTGGGTTCCGCCTTCTGGCTGAAGCTTTCACCGTCAGTCCACAAATAATTGAGTCGATCATATAGCAGCTAGTCATTCTCCATTATCTCTCTTTTATTATATGCCCTTTGGTACCTGTTGTCCCAAGTCTGAAAACTATTGCATATATTTTCAGTTTTCTATTACTGTAAAACTATAGGGTCAATATGATTCCCGTTATGGCTCCTTCTTGTATAGGGTTGGAATCTCTCTTCATTTATGCAGCTATTAATTTGTTTACCTAAATCCATCTAATAAAAAGAGAATATAATGGAGTCCTGTTTTCCATAGCAGGATATAGCATTATTTGTATTCATGTGCAAATGTTCCTGTATTTTTCCTGTTAGAGAATCTTTGAGCCAGAATCTGTGTTCTTTTGACATGACCCCATTTGTGCTTTTCTTGCACAAAAAGATGTTGCAGGCTCATTGTGCACCTTTTCTAGTTTCTTTCTTTCCTTCAAGATTTCCTGGAGTCAGATCTTTGTCTGCAAGCTCTGGCTGAATTTAGTGAAGAATGGTATTTGAAAACTAAAATCTGGGTGCTAACCTGCACTTATTTTTCCTCACACCAGTATCAATGTACTGCTTTGTTTATTCAAGTATTCTTACATTAAGATTTCACTGTTTTATTAAATATAGGTATTGGTATATCATGCAAAAGCTATTAATAAACTTTGTTTTTCCTATTATTAATGAAATGTCCTGTTCATATTTATTTACATAGACTGTATATTCTATCATATGTTTATAATTTAATCAAGTACTTTACCAAATTTTTATTTATTTCAGTTTCTTACTTTCTTAGATTTTCTAGACCTTATTTTAAAACTAGAGGCCCAGTGCCTGAACATTCATGCATTGGAGGGGGAGGTCCCTCAGCCCGGCTGCCCCCTCTCCTAATCAGGGAGCCCTCAGGTGTGGGAGGTCTATCTCTCAAGGGTGCATACCTTGGTTGCTGGCTCCTCCTGCCCAGGCACTGGTTGGGGGGCCCTTGTAGGAGGCAACCAACAGATGTTACTCTCTGTCTTTCCCTCACTTTTCCACTCTCTTTAAAAATCAATGGAAAAATATCCTCAGGTGAGGATTAAAAAAAACCAAAGTAAAATAGTATATTTTGTATCTGTTCCATTAGTTATTACTCATGATACTATTTCATGTCTTAATCATTCTGTAAGTAAATTGGACATTAAACATGAACTCTATTAGTATTTCAATGAATATTTTATAGGAACAATTTTAATAATATTACACTGAAAACAAATGTAATGAGATTCTTTTATAGGCTTCTGCTATCAAAGATATTCTCTGAACCTGTACGACATTTCATCCTCCTCATGTGTCCTGAAATTTTCTGAACATGAAATTCTGAAACTCTAGTCCACAGAACACACTTCTTAAGACTTTAGTAATTAAGCAAGCAACTGAAAAAATTCTGCATTGAGCAAAGTCAAACAGCTTCTTTACAGCAGGGCTCATCAGAGCCATTAAAATTCTAATGTGCACCATGGTCCTGTGGGTTTCCTGTTGGCTATGAGGATAACGATTGACCTTGAAATAGTTTGTTCTGCTCTTCTACCCTTCACGGTTCCCTGGTGTTCTGTGGAACATCCTTTGGAAAATACTGTTCTCTGACGGGCTTTTCTATCTTGTTCTAATATAAAATTTTGGACATAAACTTTTCTCATTTGTTTTTTAAGGATCTCTTTACATTTGAAAAGCATTATGTTTCAATGGTTTTACTTAAGTCTTTAAGAGAAGCACAAATTGGTTATTTATATATGGCTACTATCTGATATAGCTACATGCGTATTAAAAATGATTTAGAATCAAAGATATACATTATGAAATTATGTTGTTTAACATAACCAGCAAAAGCTAGATGGAAGATGCTATATATAACATTTTAAGAGTATTAATCTGACCAAACTTACATACTGAAGTTCAACTTACACTGAAAACACTTTATAGATTTAAAATGTTACACTTTGATGCATACGAGTAATATATAAACTAAATTGGAATTTAATACTTTATATCCTTGAAGGAAGGCCACTATGCTTAGCTTGAACAGACCTTGCAATGCAATAAGATTCATTTTTATATCCAAATATCTATGATACCTACATAGCTATTTTTGTCAATGAAATAAATATTGATGGTTAATCCTGCCAATTCTTTAACTGACTTGATTAATTGTATCAGCTTTCTATTTTTATCCATGCAGTGTGTGATTTGACTTAAAGGATCTCTCAGATCTCTTCTACTACTAAATTTCTAGGAATTATCCCTAAATTCAATTCAAAAAATAAATTGCCTGCTACCGTGCCCCAAGGCCAATTGTCTGAAATGTGAGAATTTACTGCAGAATGGACAGCCTCTGCTCTTTAAACTGTCTGTATCCTTAGACGTTCGACACAGGCTTCACTTGGATAATGCTAATAGCAAAGTCATCTGCTATTTTTATGACTTTTTTTTTTTGCTTTTCTTTGTAGAAAAAAAGAAAATAAAAATCACTTTCCCTCCCTAACTATCCCATTTTTATATCTATCCACACAGGCATACGGCCCTTAGCCAGTAGAGCATCTGGCATCTGCTCTGCTTGGATGATCCTGGGAACTGGGACTTTCAGCCACCAAGTGAGTTCCCAAGGACTCTAGGGCTTGGTGTATAGGATTTTAATGAATATCCATTTTTATGCCGTTTTCATTTTCAAAATACCCAATTTCTTTAAGAAACCACTACCTTAGATTTTGAGGCAATAGTTGCATGGTACTGAATCAGTCATTTAGAAATTGTATCTGTAGTATTTGGTTTCGTTTTCACTGAAACCAGGAAGAGCCCTTCACTACTTAACTGTGTTCTGAGTGATTCATTTAAAATAAATGCACAGTTGTCAGCTTTTACTTTGTATCTCTCTTTTCTGCCTCACATGAGAGTGTTTTGACAGTGGGAATACTTCCTTAAAAATAATTCTGAGATTGTTTCATTCCTATCTTTGCATTTTCTCAAAATAGTGCTGTAGAGAAGATACTGAAAAATCTTTACTAATTTGTGATAAAACTTGGTAAAATTAATAGTGTATACTTATTTATACAGCATTATCTGATAAATTTTAAATTTATATTCTCGGTCAATAGTGATGGAAACTGTGTAAGTGATTTACATTTATTATCACATCTTGGATGCTATTCTTGCTTCTTAAGTTCATTTTTTTCATTTCACTGCCATAGAATGATTTAGTAGAAATTATTTTAAAATACTTATTTTAAATATATGATTTACAGTTCTTAGGTCAATGCTTAACCGCTGGACCATGCTGAGCAGGCTAAATCTATTATTTTTTAATAATATCTGTAAATTACACATACTAGCTGAATGGTGAATGCTGATATCTTCCTATATGTGTACATATACCTATATCAATATCTATACATATCCAAATTATTAATATTTACATAGAACAGCAAAATTATAAATATGTTCAGAAGTGTTGGTTTCAGTTATTAAAACTAATTTATAAATGAACAAACTAAAGTGATAAACAAAATAGAAACAGAAGCATGGATACATGTGACAGGCAGTTGTCAGGGGGGAGGAAGAAGAGGGGACAGGTGAGAGGAGGGGAAGGGATTAGCCAAGAAACATGCATGCATGACCCACAGACACAGACAACAGTGCATTCATAGTCGGAGGAAAAAGGGGGCAAAGACTGGGGGTAGGTGGGCAGGTGTGTGTGTGTGGGGGGGTGTATAGGGATATCTATAACTTTATTTTTATTGTTTTAGCATAAACAATAGAAATATAGTTAACATTTATTAAATATTTATTATTTTAGTGAAATAACACTGATAAATAACAATATAACTAATGAAAACATTGCTAAAGCATTGGAGTTACTATTATTATCTCTTTCCCCCAAAATATATCACATATTAGAAAAATATGACTTGATTTTATAAGATTTAATTTTAATTTTTAATGAGCATCTAATCCCTATTTTTAATGGCAGTGTATTTCTTGATCTTATAAGTAATTTTATTTTATTTTTCTATTCCTGACCCTAACCCAATCAATGTCTCTCTCTCTATCTCTCTCACTCTCCTTTTCCCTCTCCCTATTTTCCTCTTTCCCTTCATCTCTTTCTAAAATCAATAAAAACATATCCTCGAGTAAAGATTTAAAAAAAAAAGAAAGGGGGATGAGAAGAGTGAGACAAAGTGCCAACCCAAGTTGATTTTAGTTCAAAACTTAGGTAAATCCAGTTTATAAACAACTATTTTATCAGTGTCTTAAAAAAAAAACACTACACACTATATATATATATATATATATATATATATATATATATATATATATATATATATATATTGATTTCAGAGAAGGGACAGGGAGAGAGATAGAAATATTAATATATCAAAGATGATAGAGAATCATTGATCCACTGCCTCCTGCAAGTCCCACACTGGGGATGGAGCCTGCCACTGGGGCATGTATCCCCACTGGGAACTGAACTGTGACCTCCTGGTTCATGGATCGACAATCACTGAACCAAGATGGCTTGGCTAAGAGTGTTTGTTTTTCAAGCACATATCTTTTCTGTATTCTGCTCAGAACTTGCTTGGCCATGCTTGAAAACTGGAAGCACCTGAAATCAATCAATCTCTCTCTCTCTCTCTCTCTCTCTCTCTCTCTCTCTCTCTCTCTCTATATATATATATATATATATATATATATATATATATATATATATATATAATGATTGCTTATAGTTACAAATGATTCCATTATTTTTTAATATTAAGGCATTATCAGTGTGTTTTAACCATACATTAGTCTATGAATTTAATGAGTTCTTGGACTAAAAATCTATGTTCTCTCCAATCAATGGTGTCCTCTAAATTAAACTTATTTATTTTTGTTTAGTCTCTTTTACATACTATCCTATTTGCACGAGTAACAGCCCAGTTGTCTGAGTTTCATATTTATAAAGTTTTTCATCAGTGTTCCATTTCTCTATTTTTTTCTGCAGCCTTTATATATATATATATATAATTTCAGAGAGGAAGGTAGAGAGGGAGAGAAATAGAAACCACAATGTGCCCTGACTGAGAATTGAACTGTGACCTCCTGCTTCATAGGTCAAGGCTCAACCAATGAGCCATGCTGGCAGACATTGCATCTGTTTTTATTGCTTCATCTAATTGTATATTCAATTTTCTTTTCAGCATTTTATTTTTCCTCTTACATATATTATGTATTTGATAGATTTAAAATTTTTATTATACATGTGCTGCGGTTCTTGTCCCAGCTTCAAGAAGGGTTCAGGAATCTGGAGAAAGGGCTGTGGGTAGATGACATAGGAATCCAGAGACTAATAAAGCGTCCAGAGATGAGATATAATTTTGAAAGGCATTGGGGTCAAAGGAGCTTAGCTAAAGGAGCTAACTTCTAAGATCTTTAGTCTGAGGCCTTAGGTTCTCTCCGTCCCCAGGACCCCATACTTTTTATTAACACTATTTGTCCTAAGGTGAGGCAGAGATATACACTTCAGAGGGTCAGGGTTTCCTACAGAGTCCATTGTCAGAATGGAGGAATTAACCTACGGCTGTTCAGGTGTTTGGCCTGTAGGAGGCAATAACATGTAGATTAAGATGCCCTTGAACTGTCTGCCAGCCACAATCAACAATCCTTTTTCAGGTTTGGAGAAATGCCTTTAGCCATTCCCAACAGGTGACTACATGTGTGACTCAACCCTGTTGAGTCCCCAAGTCTCATCAACCTTTTGATGAAACTCTTGCAATTATGATATGCTGGAATTGGTCTCCAGCCTACATGTCTTTGTACATTTCGTCAATATTCAATAGTAATTATTTTTTAAATAATTACTTAAAAATAATTACTGCACATTAGAGGCCTGGTGCAGAAATTTGTACATGTGTGGGGTCTGGCCTGCCAAACCCAATGGGGGCCGATGGGGGCCAGGCCAGGGAAGGGGAGGGGCCGCGGGAGGTTGGGTTGCTGGTTGGGCGGGTTGGCTGCTGCAATGTGCGTCATAGTGACTGATCATTCCAGTTGTTCCAGTAGTTCCATTGTTCTGGTTTCTTGGCATATATACACTGAATGGCCAGATTATTATGACCACCTGACATTTGTAGGCAAATTAGCTATAATTTCACGCTGAAGTTGCTGGAGAGAAAGACCATTATAAGTAGGGAAGCAGGTTGTTTACTATGATAGTAGAAGTGATTTTTTTTCTGAAGACATGGGCAAACAATGCGATTTAACAGCCTTTGAATGTGGGATATGTATATGTATATGTATATGTATATGTATATGTATATGTATATGTATATGTAAATACACACACTCTGAGTGGCCAGATTATTATGACCACCTGACGTTTGTAGGCAAATTAACCATATACTGCATCATATGGGATATGGAAGCTGAAGGCCTATTCGAACACCTTTGCTATCTGCAGTTACCAGGATAAAACGTCTTCAATTTGCACAGGAGCACAAGGATTGGACAGTAGAGCATTGGAAAAAAGTCATGTGGTCCAATGAATCACATTTTCATTTGCACCATGAAGATGGCAGAGTGAGAATTTGGCGTAAACAGTTATGAAAGCATGCACCCCACATGCATGAGTACAACCCTTCAAGCTGGTGGGGGCAGTGTTATGGTTTGGGGCATGTTTTCCTGACATGATTTGGACTCTTTACTTCATGTGGAACAACATCTGAGCAGTGCAACATACCTAAGTATCATTGCTGATCAAGTTCATCCTATTATGTTGATGGCATATCCAATGGCTTCTTCCAACAAGACAATGCACCATGCCATGGTGCTCATATTGTGCAGGAGTGGTTTCAAGAACATGAGGGAGACTTCACCTTACTTAGGTGGCCCCCACAATCAGCAGATCTCAATCCAATTGAGCATTTGTGGGACGAAGTTAAAAGAGCCATCAGGCAGCTGGTTCCACAACCATCAAATCTCACAGAACTGGACAGTGCTATTCATCAGGCATGGTGTCGATTCCTCGTATCACCTTTCAACATCTCGTGGAGTCAATACCAAGAAGAATCATCCCAGTACTGAAGGCAAAAGGTGGCCCACTGAAGTACTGAAGGGGTGGTCATAATAATCTGGCCACTCATGTTCAAATATATCCCACGTTCAAAGGCTGTTAAATCGCATTGTTTACCCATATCTTCAGAAAAAAATCACTTCTACTGTCCTGGTAAACAACCTGCTTCCCTACTTTTTTTTCATTTTTTTAT
>PVJC01032669.1:0-19814 GCA_004026665.1 Murina feae
GGCCCCTTCCTGTGGACAGCTTTTATAGCTGTTCACGTTACAGAGGCAAATGGGGCTGTAAACAGTAATCGCATGGAGTCATTAAAATAATGGAGGCGGAATCGCAAAGGAGAGAAGAGCCTCCTGTCCACAGTGGGAGCAGGGAGGGGTCCGCTCAGCGTTTCTGCCGATGACTCGGCAGGTTGTGTCCTCCTCTGTCTGCAACAGGGGAGCCTGTGTCCCATTTCACTCTTTTCCGGAACCGCCTCTGTCTATTTCACAAAACGCCGAAATGTAATTCAGATCTTCCCTGGGTGTGGGGTCTGGTCAGAAAAACCCAAGCATTTGATTAAAGAGATTTCAGCAGCATCAGAGAAAGTACCGCAGAGACCCGCCATCCTGCCGTCGTCAGCTTTGAAATGTTATTAACTCCACTGAACAGAGAACTCGTTTCCTGGGACTCAGGACAAGTTTTAATGACACGCAGTTATTCTAAAAGACCAGATGTGCAAGCTTTGGAGACACATTTTAACATCATGCGTTTTTAGGGGTGTTTAAGTCAATGTGGCCAATCCTGGAATTCCAACAGCAAGACCTCCAAGCCACATGCAGCTTTCCAGTGTCCCGTGGACAGGTTCTTGTCACCGTCTTCTCATAGGAAAGGGCTATTACGCTCCCCTTTCAAAGAGAGGGACGTTTGACAACAGTCACTGCCTGGTGCTTATGTACAGAGCTTGCTGTTTTTGTTGCTTGGCAACTGGAAGAGAAAGAGATTTGACAAGGAGTCTAAAGGAGCTGAATGAATAAGTGGAAATGTCAGCATCCCTTTCAGGGGATGAGAAGAAATCCGTTATTGGGGGACTAGCATCGCCTCTCTTTTTCGCAGCCAGACGATGAGAAGTCACAGTGTTTTCATCGTGCTTCTCCTGCCCCTCTCCTTCCAGCCTTTCCCCAAAGCCCTTCCACGTGTGGCTGATATATATATATAATCGGTGATTAATGCTAAAGAATACAAGAGCGTATCCAAAATTGAAACCGTGGTAGCAGGAAAAGGTTCCCTCGGTTGGCCATCGCTTGGAATTTATGGGTATTTCACCAACGCTCTAGTTACCTCTCATGATGAGCCTTCACATTACATTATCCAGTTTTTACAGATGAAAGTATGAGCAGACCGCCATGGTTTCTTTTCTGACCCTGTGCACTAAAACCTGCCCAGATAGATTAGAAGGGTAGGTAGCTGAACGGATGGATGGACCCTGCCTGTGATATTATTATTGAAACCGCTTTTTCTCTGTGAGCGCATTCTCCACAACTTGATTACAAGCTCCTTATAAAACAAATGGACTTTTTAATTTATGTGTGTATTTCCTAGCTCCTGTAACAGTAATACCATAGACTTTATGCCCCCAGATAATTATTACTCAATATGTAGGTAAATGACAGAGCCACGATTGTATACTGGTGACTCCCAGCTATTAGGACAACAGGGAGAGGAAGGGGGGCATGCGTTAGGATGGCTTGGGACGAGCATGTTTGTGGAAGAAGCAATTTGTTTATTTGAGTCCCCCAAGACAAGACACCAAGACGAGGAACAGATTTGGGGAGCAGGGGGAGCAGGTGAGTGCTTACAAAGGAAAAAATGAGAGGAAGGAAGCACAGGCAGGTAGGGCGAGTCCGCTGACCTCCATGCAGGCCTTAGGTCTTTGCAGGAAGAGGGAGAAGAAAGGAAAGTTGGCGAGGCAGTCTCAACCGGCAGCGTGGTTCTAGGGAAGTTTCTGCAGGCTGCTTGGGAGTCCCTGGGCCGGAGCCGCCCTCATCCCCCAGACGGGAGCTTTCCCCAGCACGCAGCACCCCAGGTGTTGGCCGGGATGTCCTTGAGGGGGCTGGTGAGGGTACCGAGGCACCGGTGGACCCACAGGGTGATAGCGGGGCTGTCGGCCCCCTGGGCTTTCCATAGTGGGAGGTTTCCATAGCCACACAACTTGAAGGGGCAACAAAATGTGTTATTTAGAAAGGAAATTGAAATACCTATTTGGGAATGCAAACGTACAAGTGATTTATGTGTTTATTGAAAGGCGTTAATAAAAAGTTTGAGAACCCCTGTTCTAAAGTGATTAGTAAATTAAATACAAACTCTAGACTTTCCTTTCCCTTAGTAAGCTGAGCCTTGCTGCCACTGGTGGAGGGGAGTCTTCTCAACTTCCAGGGCACACGATGAGTTAGGAGTCTCATTTTTAAAAATATAGATACATTTTTATTGATTCCAGAGAGAAAGAGAGAGAGGGAGAGGGAGAGGGAGAGGGAGAGAGAGAGGAAGGGGGGGAGAGAGAGAGAGAGAGAGAGAGAGAGAGAGAGAGAGAGAGAGAAATATCAATGATGAGAGAGAATCATTGATTGGCTGCCTCGTGCATGTCCCTACTGGGACCAAACCTGCAACCAGACCATGTGCCCTGACCAGGAATCGAACCGTCACCTCCTGGTTCCTAGGTGGACACTCAACCACTGAGCCATGCCGGCTGGGCTAACATGCCTTTTTTAATTGGTAAATCCTATTAAAATGAAAAAAAGGTATATGGGTGAACAAATACACTTTCCCCGAAAAGAGAGTATGTGCCTATTTTCCATGGTGTTCTAAGGGTCCCCTTCCTGCATGCCAGCGTGAGGAAATAGCCAAGGTTGATGTAATTGGGAGATTAACTTAACTCCTTCATCCTGGCATCGACTAAAGGGTAATTAACTCCTTTACTCTTGCATTGATTAGCAGGTATTAGTGACTTACACTTTCATGGGACTGTTTACCTAAAAAGTCCTGTGAATGAATGAGGAAAAACAGCCACAGGGAGAGTGGGTGTCAATAATTACCCTCCGTCCTCAGCCAAACAGAGACCTTAAATTCCAAAGAAGAGGTTTTTACTGAATAGTCTTAAGTTAGAAGCAGAAGAGAAATTAAAGCTCTCTTTTCCATTCTGATTAAAATACCAGAAACAAATGCCTTGTAAAAAGCATGTCGCCTTTTGTGTCTTCACTAATAAATTCAAATATGGATTTCATCAGGGAAGGTATTTACTGAGGTCCTCAACTGTGTGGGTGTAACAGGCTGGCTGGAAACAGACTTCCCGTGGCCTCAGGGGCTCGCGCTGCCCTAAATTATGTGCAGGTCTAACTAGTAGTTCTGGGGAAACAGGAAGAATCAAACACAATTATAGAAAACAGGCAGGAGTGCGTGCGTGCCAGATGGGTGAGATGCAATGTCTATGAAGCCCGTTGCTTGTTTCAGTAGAGATTAGAGGGGCAGCTGCTACTAAGAGCAACCTTTTGAGATATATACACATGCGCACGCGCGCGCGCGCGCGTGTGTGTGTGTGTGTGTGTGTGTGTGTCCCGCAAGTGTCAGAGTAAAGGTAAGAATTCTGCTATGAGAAATGTATCATAGACACATCTTCAGTTACAAGATTTAAGATACTTTGGGTATCAGACTTGAATTTTGTGATGTTTTTAGACAGGAGAAAAGTCCATTTGAGTATGTATCTCTTGCTTGACACGTCAAGTTTTTAAGGAATTAAAGACGTTACATGGCTTTTTGATGCTATCGATTTTCATTTAGTGTTATAACAACTGTTAAATCGTTTTTCTCTCTCGAAGTTTAGTGAATTGACCAAGGCTAGACCCAGAGCTGATGGGAAGAAATCTAGGTGGTGGTTGTTTTTAACCCTTTGAGGCAGATGGTGTTCTCCAGTGGCCACAGCAGTATCCCCATCAGCAGGTGGGGTTATGCTCCTTCCCTTGATTGGGAGCGGGGTGGGCTTTTGGAACCAGGCGGCCAGGACAGCAGGAAGGAGGTGGCCCTGTGCGGTTTATGCAGCCAGATGACTCGGATTCTTCCTCACTGGTTGGGACGATGGCTGACGCTCTGGGCTGCCCGGCGCACAGTCTGCTCTAAGGCCGCCCATGCGGTGAGGGAGCCCAGACCAGCCCATGAGGAGAGGCCACCTGAGACGACATGGAGAGAGAGGCCTAGCCAGTCCCCAGCTGCACCAGCATCCCTTTCCCCATCCTTATCAGCCCCTCCACCTGCCCGGGGGAGAGACCCCAAAGCAGAGCCACTCAGCAAACTCCTCTCGACTTCCTGACCCACAGAAACATTGAAGACTAGGAGAGGGATTGCGGTGTTAAGCCACAAAGTTGTGGGGTGACGTGTTACTCAACAGATCACTAGACTCACCTCTCACAAGGTAAAACTGTCGTAAACGAGAAGCGGTATTTTTGAAGTCATGCATAAATGATGAAAGATGCGGATGAGCAGATAGTGCGCTCGGGTAAATTAGTGGGTGGCGAGTGGTTATAATGAGAAAGAGGCCTGTCCCATCCACCTCTCTTCCTTCCACACTACCCCTTGCCTGTCTATGACTTCCCTCAGGTCTTTCCCTTATGGTTCTCAATTCTGATGCACATTAGAAACGCTAGGAACGCTTAAAAGATAATCAGTGTCCAGGCCCAGATTTCATTGTCTGAGGCAGGAGCCAGGTCTGGGTATATTTTTAAAACTCACCGGGTTACTCCAGTTTTCAGCCAGGGCTGAGAACCACTGTTTGACGCCCAAACCTGTGTCCCTAGCTCAGGTCGTGCTTGGAGCTCAGGTTGCGAGATCCGATGGCTGCTGAGGTCCCTGGACATGCATGCCTTCTTCGTGCATGGTGCTCATTACCTCTTTTCTCTAGAAATGACGCTGCTGTCCAGGTAAACAGATGTTCCCCTCACAAGCCTGGGAGCCATCCAGAGTCCCTGTCTTCCTCCGTCCTCGCCTCTAGTTAAACACAAGTCATTCACTTCCTCCCCAGTAATTTGTGAGTCATTCTCTACCCTGCCCCATCCTGGTCCGCCCTCTCCTCCGGAATCTACTCTAGAGTCCCATCTCTCCCCGTTTTCTCTCCTCCAAGTCATCCACATAGAAGCCACCGCGCCCTTCTCCAATGCGTGAATGTCACACTCCTCTGAGGAAAACCCTTCAGTGGCTTGCCCTTAGAATACGGCTCGAGGTTGTAAGATGGCCAGCAGGGCCTTGCCCACGTTTGTACCATGCTTCATTGCTCCAACTTCATCTGGCATCTCCTTCCTTGTAAGATTTCATGATGCTCCATCGAGCCTGGGGCTTCCTTCCTTTGAACAAAGGCATCTAGTCCCTCGATCCTGTCCATCATAGATGTGTGTACCCTTCCTAGGACCCTCTACCTCCTTTCCAGTCCCCCTTTCCTTTCTCAGTCTTGTCTACCCCTCATCCTCCGTTTAAATGATCCCCAGGCCTGGGAGGGCGGGGACTTCCCTGTCGGTCTGGATTAGGTCAGGTCCCCCTGTCACAGCATCCAGACCATCTTTACTTCCCTTCTGGAACGCTCACTCAGCAAAAGTCTTTCTAGACCAGGGTGGGGAACGTCCGGCCCTCGGGCCATGTAAGGCCCAAGAAATCATTTGGCCTGGCCCGGTCAAGGTAACCGCAGGTGGGACTCCAAATTCAATAAATCTAGGAGCTTTTTTTCATAGCAACATACATTCATATTAAGTGAATTATATTAAGCAAATGATGTTATAAATATCCAGATGGCCCTCCCCTGGCAGAGGTAAAAGTTCCCCGCCCTAGCTCTCGACTGTCAGGTCTAAAGCAGGTCAGAATTGTATCTGCCACCGCCTACAGCTCAGCTTCAAGCAGAGTCTGCACATTCTAGTCCCTGCACAAGTGACAGACAGGGTGAGCTTGTCACAGAAACAACTCGGGGCATGTTAGCCGGAAAGGAAGCTCCCTGGCAGGCAATCCCTGTCGTGGCTCCCAGAAGCGCTCATGCCAGCTCAGACTCCTCTCATGGATGCGCGGGGTCCGGCCCAGGCAGGCGGCCCATGGCCCTCCACTCTGATCGGCCACCTCCGCTGCACCGCCTCACGCTCAGGACTGTGCTTCAGCAGGACTCACGCAGAGGGGCTGGACCCAGGAAGCCTGGGAAGCACAGCTTATGAAAAACTGCCGAAGAGCCAGTGTCTAATACATACAACATGGAGTTCTGGGGCAAACTTTATTTCCTTGAAAAAAGTGAAAGGCTGAGTTCATTTGTTTGTTTGATGTTTACCAGAGGCGGAACCAGAACCCAGGATTGGCAACATCTCGCATCCCCTTTGTGGCCACATCCTCTTGTCATCTCCCTCCCTCCTCCCCTCGCTCTCTTCAACATCTGCTGTTTGTTCTCCAAAGAATCACTCATCCCTGGTTTTCCGCCCTCCATCCCCCCATCCCTGGTTTCCTGTCCACCATCCCCTGCCACAGACCACAGGTGTGGCCACCTGGGACTCTCAGCCCCCTGTCCCTGAGCCCTAGGCTCCACCACAGTGATTCTCATGTTGTAACCCTGGGTCCTTGCTTCCTTTGCTCCTGCTCCTGGCTTACTGAGAATCGCTAGGGAAAGCCATGCCAGCTGGCTCCGTGACAGCCCTGTGCTATCAGCGCTAGTGGGCCCTGGTCCTGCTCAGTATCCTTCTATTCATCCAGGCCGTTTCCTACCACAGTGCCCCAGAGCAGCTCTAAATCTTTTCCCACCGTTGTAGCCCTAAGCAAAGTCTAAAAACGCTCACACAGAGGAAATAGTTGGCTTAAAATTCCTCTCCACCGTCTCAAAATATTATTGTACATTCGTTCTTCCTTTCTCTCTTCTCCTCCTTTCTCTGGATTCTGAGAACCATCCCCCATCTTTTCCTCCTTTCCAAAGCTTGCTTTCCACGTGGATTTTGGTACCTTTTTCTTTTCTTTGCATTTCCTCCGGGACTTTGTTGCATAATTTATCTCCTGTCTTCCCTTCTCTTTCTTCACATTCTTCCTCACGGCTGGCCCCTTCCCTCGGTTAGTGAGAGAGCCCAGTAGTTAGGGAAGAGTCATTGTGCCGTGATCGTTTGAGATGGTTGCAGAGCAGGCTTTCTCCAGGTGAAGGGCAAAGGGAATCTGCACTGAAAGGATGGAGAGCCGGTGAGGTTCAGAGGGATTTTGTTGTCAGAGTGACTCTTGAGTTAGTTGTTATTTATGACTCTGCCTTATTCTCCTACTGTTCTGTCAGCTACTTGGGGCAGAGGCTGTCAGATTTATCTCACTTTCCGGCAGAAATATCTGGCTTGAATGAACAGAATTCCTTCAAAACGTGTGTGTATGGGGAGAGAGAGCTGCTCTCTGAAAGGTGTAATCTTTAAAAAAACAGGAGAGTTGATGGGAAAGAGAAAGACATCTTCCTGTTAGGAGGACAAAGGGAGTCAACTTTCGTTCCTCCATATGTGTTCCATTGCGTTAGGTTCCTGTCACTACAACAAATCTCCATAAACATAGTCGCTTGGGACAACACACATTTATTCTCCGATAGCTCTGGAGTTCTGGACGGGTCTTGCTGGGCTGAAATCCGGTATCAGCAAGGCTACATTCCTTGCTGGAGGCTCTGGGGGAGAATTGCTTTCTTGCCTTTTCCAGCTTCTAGGAGCTATCTGTATTCCTTGGCTCAGGGTCGCCTTTCATCTCCAGACCCAGCAATGGCGGGTCAAGTCTTTGTCACATGGCATCTCTGACCCTCTCTCCTCCCTCCTTCCATTTATAAGGCCCCTTGTGATTGTCTTAGGCCCACTGAGAGCATCCAGGATAACCTCCCCATCGCCAGGTCAGCTGACCAACAACCTTCTTAGTTCTCTCCGCAACCTTAACCTGCCATGTTACCTAATGTACTCACAGGTTCTGGGAGGTGAGGGCATGGGCGTCGTTGGGGAACCATCACTCTGCCTGCCCCCTCTTCGAACAAACAGCGTCTGCCTCACCTGGGAGCTTGTTAGAGATGCAGGATCCTGGGCCCCACCCAAGCTTCCGACCCAGAATCTGCATTCTCATCAGTCCCCAGGTGATGGGAACGAGCCTTCTAGTTTGAGAAGCCACAACTAGATTATCGCAAAGCCCCACATTAAACTTCCCACGATTCTATGAAAACTGCATTTTTCCCCACCTTCCGATCTTCATTTTTCCTTCTTATCCTGGTTTCCTGCCAAAATAAAAAAAGTTAATTTTGATTTGTACCCTTGGTGTTAATTCCCCAAAAGTCAGCCAAGTAGAACATGACAACAACTCATGCATATTTTTTGCTGGCAGACAGTAGACGCTGGGAAAGGCAATTAAATTATAGAATCATCCATGGTGCGGAGGTACTGGTCTGCAAAGAGTATTCTCTTCCCCAAGAAGATTCACTGGAGAACTGCCTTCATTAGTGTGAAGACGATGTTAGTGGCCCAGCAAGCGAAGCAAAGCAAGCTGTTTCTAGGGTGTTTCTGAGTGGCTCAGCCTTTGAGAAATGTGACCAAAGCTGATTAGAAAATTCCTTTCAAAGTTGCAGGAACGGCAAACCCATAAATAACTCTGGTTCTCACTGGTGGGAAAGCAGGCTGCTGGCTGTGTGATTGCCACCCTTATGGCAGGGTTAGGACTGAGCTCACCTCCCAGACGACAAGCTGTTCAAGGCTAGGACCAGCCATGGGCCGGGCCTGGGACCTGGGAGCCCTCCACACATTCTGGGCTTGAGCACTTTCTAATACTGAGTGATACTTTATGCTGAATCCAGAGATGCACTGAATAAAAGCGAATAAATAAACTGCACTAGTTCAGTGGCCATCGTATTAGACTCTCTACTTTTGTTCATTCATTCGTTCACTCGTTTGTTCAACAAACATTTATGAATCATCTGCTGAATGCCACCCATTGTTCCAGGCCCTGTGGCTATAAAGATATATGGTCCCTGACACTCGGGAACTCACATCCCAGTGAGGCAAAGAGTCACTCACATAAGTAAATAACTACGGCAACGTGAGTGCCAGGAGAGGTATGTGAACAGGTCAGGTGCCTCTCTTCTCCCACATCATTTGCATGTTAACTGAATTTATCCTTAAAATTGCCCATTTCTTCCCTTTGCCAGTTGGACTAATTATTGGGCTTTATTATTTTGTTTTCATCCCTAGCTACTAATTCCAGCTACTTGTTCTAGAAAGTGAAACCCTCTCAAACTAGTGCAGGTAAAAAAAGGGGTTATTACCAAACTCTGGTAGCGTCTAGTGGGACTTCAGGAAAAGTTCCGGAAGCAGGAAAGGCAGGGAGTGAGGCAACTCCAAAAGGCCCCGCAGACCCCACAGCAGAGGATCTGATTGGCCCGCGTCGTCGCTTCGGCCAGGCTGCTTCCTCACTGTGATATAGTCCCTGCGTTCTGATTGCCTCCTTCCTATCACTCACTTAGCACAAGTTGCAATTACATATATATTTAAATTTACATGATTACAGCTGTTTCCCTCTCTAGGTATGGTAATGATCGTATCTGTTCTATTACTGCTCTATCCAACCTTGGATAAATGAATGAATGAATGAGAGGGAGAAAAACTAACTGTTGTTCGTGATCCCCGAGATGGGCTTTCTGTGGTTCCAGTCAGCTTGCAGAAGGGGGAGCAGGATCGAGGAGAGCCTTGAGTCCCCTGACCACTCACCGAGCTGTGGAGGAAGGCTCTTAAAGAGGGAGGTGTACGGGGCCATCTCCCCCAAAAAAGTCTTGGCCAACACACTAGCCACGTGTTCTTTCAATTGCAAAGAGACACCAGCCTTCACACCCAGAGAGACACTTCTCCTTCGTGGCCCAGTGTAAATGCCCCCTGACCCTTTTCTTTTTAAAATGTATTGAGCAGCTAATATATGCTCAGTTCTATCTCAGACACTTTCACGCATCATCTTTTCATTTTACAGAGATTCCAGCAAGTAAAATCCTCGTTTTCACAGCCCCAGAATCAAATTTCAGTTATTAAACAGTTCACCCAAGGTCACAGAGCTGGCACGTGGCAGGGCCAGGGTTAGGACCCAGGTGTGTTGAATCCCAAAGCTCTTTCCTTGCCATTTGGCTGCTCCTCCGGAAAGTATCCTCACCTCCCAGGGGGACGGAACTGCTGCTTCTCTGTAAAACCACCACGCCTTGTTCCTAGACACACAGCGTGAGCACGCACTTCCTAGCTCCATGCTGCCCTGTCCCTCTGGAGGGGGCGGGGATAGGGAAGGGCGGGGACTGCATCTGCTTCATCTTCGTGTCCTTGGCACCTGTCACTTACTGGGAGCTCACCCACTATCTGTCTGCTGGGCTGAGCTGCAGGATAGGTAGCTACTCTGCCATTTTTTAAATATATTTTTATTGATTTCAGAGGGAAGGGAGAGAGAGAGAAACATTAATGATGAGAGAGAATCATTGATCAGCTGCCTCCTACACACCCCACCCTGGGGATCAGGCCTGCAACCCGAGCATGTGCCCTGACCGGGAAGGTGACCTCCTGGCTCATAGGTTGACACTCAACCACTGAGCCTTACCAGCCAGGCTCATTTTATACTTTTATACTCCACAAAATACCATGCGTACATTGTAAAGAAAGTAAAATTATCGAGTCTTATAAATATTTTTCTCTCTCTGTTACTGAAATTTAAGGAACATATGTGTATTCTTCCTACCCGTGTAATGTTTAGTTACATCGCAGTCAGCAGAGACTCACCCTCTGTTACTGTGGAAGGTAAAATGCTAGTGAGTCAAAGCAGCAGCCTGGTATACCTACACATTGGCATTCTCTCCTTCAAGTGGGCATGGTGATTATGCACAGATGTCTGAGAGGAGGGTTCTGCACCCTCTGCCTAGTAGACACAGTGTGTACACAAACACTTGGATATAAAGTCAAGGTGCTGAGTGTTAAGAGAGACCTACTGCTTCCTGGCGGTTTGGCTCAGTGGTTGAGCATCGACCTATGGACCAAAGGGTCACTGTTTGATTCCCATTGGGGCACATGCCTGGATTGTGGGGACGTGCAGGAGGCAGCTGATCCATGATTCTCCCTCATCATGGATGTTTCTATCTCTCCCTTTAAAAAAGCAGAGGGCCCTGACCGGTTTGGCTCAGTGGATAGAGCGTCGGCCTACGGACTGAAGGGTCCCAGGTTCGATTCCGGTCAAGGGCATGTACCTTGGTTGCGGGGCACATCCCCAGTGGGGGGTGTGCAGGAGGCAGCTGATCGATGTTTCTCTTTCATCGATGTTTCTCTTTCATCGATGTTTCTAACTCTCTATCCCTCTCCCTTCCTCTCTGTAAAAAAATCAATAAAATATATATTTAAAAAAGCAGAGGGAGGGCAGGAGAAAGAGAGAGAGAGAGAGAGACCCATTGCTCAGGGCTATGGTAATTGAAAGGCGGCAGGGATGGGGAGGACTTCATGGAACACAGAGCATTTCAGCTAGAATGTAAGATTCAGACAACCACACACAGCTCAGGTCAAAGACAAGCTGCACAGAGGTGGTGGGGGGGGAGGTGGAAGGCCCGCACTGGGCCGTGCTTGTCCGTAAAGGGCAGAGCAGGAGGGACGCTTGGAAAGCAGACCGGAGCCCCACTGCTGATGGCCCCGAGTGCCCGGTGGTAGAGACTCCCTTTATTCTCAGGAAGGAAGGTGGTGAACGGCCACTGTCCGATTCAGGCAGAGCAGCCTGGCAGCAGTGGGAATGGATTTGCAGGGGAGAGCCTGCAGCAGAGGGAGCGGGATTGTATGTTTATTCGATAATACTGGGTCTTTACTGATCACACAGCTGTGTAGGTGGACTGAACACTGGTCCAGGACCATGTCTGAAACTCGGGCACAGTCTAAATGACTCGTGGTGCGGCTAGAAGGATTTCTAAGGTGTCATCACAGACAGGCTCAAACAATGCACAGTGCGAAGGAGGGAGCCTGCTAGCAGCTCTGAAACCGGGCCACGGAAACCGGGCCACGAGGTCCAGAGGAGGGAGGTTTATGTAGGAAGCCGCAGGCTTGTGGAAGGCAGAGCCTCGCTGCTTAGTGAGGGCAAAATGCCAGCAGGCGGCCCTGAGGCAGAATGGGCCAAAACCTGCCGGCCAGATAGGAAGCCCCAGAGAGAGGAGGGGAGGGGAAATTAAAACGCTGAAGGCGAAATGACAACCGCTTTTGAGGTGCAAAAGACAAGTTTCTAAAGCAAGGGAATATGATTTGGGAAAAGCAAGGCAGTTGCTAAGTGAACTGCTAACAAGGGCTCCTGCTTGTCAGCCTGCGCCCGCTGGCTGCCTGATGGCCCCCTGGCCCACTGGGTTTATGGCATCGGTACCCAGAGGGATGCAGTGGAGCGCAGCTCCGAGCAGCGGGCCTGGGCGTGAAGCTGCAGCAGCAGGCACATCAGGGCTGTGGAGTGCAGGAAGCGCTGTGTACCAGGCAGCTCCAGAAACAGCCTCTGTGGGACAGAGCAGTCCCTGCACACGTGGGTTTTCTGACTTCCCCGGATGCAAACTACCCTTCCTCATGTACTGATCGAGCCATTCCTCCAGGAGCTTCGTTTCTAGATGCAAAGGCTGCCTGCAACACAACCTCCCTGCAGCACTGCCTGTCACCCCCCCCCCTCCTGACAATTAAAGCGACTTATCAGGAGGAATTTTCCAGAGTTAAATGTTCAGAGTCCTTAGGACTGGGCCTGCATCTTGGATCTGTGACAGTGACGCTGTGGGGTTCCTGTGTTTTTATGCGGACGTGTGCGGGCACACAATTTCACCATCTACCTCACAGACGTTTTCACAGGAAAATAAGTGTAGTGACTACGAGTAAGAAGGTGGTGGAGCAGTACTACGCCCTCACATCAGCAGAGTTCAGTGATTAAAGCAAAAACAGTGTGGCCCAGAAATTCACCAGAATTCAACGTCACCACGGAATATCGAAGAATAAGCAGAAGCTATTTTTTCCCTCTTTCTCATTTTTTTTTTTAAACTTGATATTCCTGTCTTGGTTAAGAAGAAGACTTGGTGTCTTCTTCTGGGAATTGTATGCAGTATTCACAGATCTGATGTCAGAATTCCGTTGCTGACAATGTTCTAAGGATACGTTCAGAGCTAGGATGTGTAAGATGACAAGGATGGATGTTTTCTATATCTGACCGTGGTTGTTGTATAAACACCTAAAAAGGAAGTGTCTGTAAGCCATGGTTTATACGGTGTTTTGCTTTAACCTGATATGGTGTATTATGTTCGGCAGAGGAGAGACTGGAAACAGGTAGAACCGTTGGTTATGCTTATTCCATAATTGTGGGCCTTTACAGATCACACAGCTGTGTAGGGGGGTTGAGGACTCTGGTCTAATGTAACTGCAGATGATCCTGGAGCAACATGGCGGGGGGGGGTTACCAGCACGCCCCTCCCTCTTCCCCACACAGTCAAGAATTTGAAGGTGACTTTTGACTCCCCAAAAAATGCAACTACTAATAAGCCTACTGTTGACCGGAAGCCAGTGACATAAACAATTAACACATTTTTGTATGTTACATGTATTATTCTGTATTTTTATACTAAAGTAAGCTAGAGTAAAGTAAGCTAGAGTAAGCTAAAGTAAAATGTTATCAAGAAAATCATATAGAAGGAAAAATACACTTACAAAACTTATTTAGAAAAATCCAAGTCTAAGTGCACCTGCACAGTTTAAACCTAGGTATAATGTAGTTGATGTCATTCATAACTAAGCGTTGTATTATTTAGAAGAGCATGGCTGATGTGGTAATAATAATAATGGTGATTATTTAAAAAGTCTGTGTAATACTAACCAAATAGAGTGGGTTAAAATGCTAGAATTTTGTTTTAAAGAACCACGCTAGTAGGGTCACACGTAATGTCTATACATCCAGTGCACTGGTAAATCCTGGGTCACTGCAGTTGTTGGGCACACACTGATAATGACTTCCCTGGGTTGGATGTAGGTGGTTTTGTTCTTGTTTTTCTCCCCATCTTACCTTCTTTTAAAAAGAAGGGGAAATGGGAAGATATTGGTCAAGGGGTACAAACGTCCAGTTATAAGATTGAACAAGGTCTGGGGATCTCACGTACAGTATCTAATAATACTGTATCTTGTATCTGAAAGTCGAAAGTAGATCTTAAATGTTCTCACCACAAAAATAAATGGTAATTATGTGATGAGATGGAGATGATAACTAATGCTATAGTGGTAATCGTTTTTGCAGTATATAAGTGTATGAAGTCAACACCTTAACTTGCGTTTACATACACCCAGAGAGAGGGGGGGTGGAGAGGGAGTGAGCACTACCTTTATAAACACAATCAGTGAATAAGAACAACTTAACAGAAGGTCTTGTGAGCATCCTTGAGGGACGCTCAGAAGACCTGAATCCTTTGCACAGCCCCGTGGGCCCTGCGTGATCTGGCTCCTGCCGCCTCTGGCCTGTCTTACCCTCTAAAAGCCTCACCCTCTGCCTCCCTCCTAACTTACCTCCGGCCACTCTCTCCTCATTGGCGCCTTGCTTCTCATTCATGCTGGTCCCTCTGCCTAAAATGCCTTTCCCCTTGCCTCCCCCTCATCTCTTCTCACTTCCGATCTCAGCATATACAGGCATGCGTGTCTCCCTGCCATAAGATTTTATAGATTGTATCACAGTGTACATGTTTGTGTGGTCATTTGATCAACGTGTACATTTCTCTCTAGTCTGTAAGTTCCAGGAAGTTTGATGCCTTGTCACACAATAGACATTCAAAAAATAGTCACTGAATGGATTTTTAAAAAGAAAAAAAAAACACCTTAGATTTGAAGAAGTTACTGTTTTTTTTTTAATATGGAGGCTAGAAAAACTAAGAACCATAAAATGTGAGAATAGAAAGAAAAAAAAAAACACAGAGAAATCTTGAGTCACATATACAAATACCTATATTGTATGAATTCTCAGGAAACACCACAGAGTTGGCATTTTTGAGTGTTGAGATTCAAGACCAGCTCTCTGATCTATAGTGTCAGAACCTCTGCAAGTCATTTACCCATCGCATGCACTGTTTGCTCATCATAATCTAAATGCTCATCTATACAGTTCTGTATGGAGAAGGCTGCCTATTTCCTAACGGAATTGGGAGAGAGGCTAGCCTGCTTAATTAGATGTTTTAGTCAGTCGAGTCACATTCCATCCATACCCATATAATCCATAAGCCATGACCCTGATTACAATAAGCGGCAGGCAACTCACAAACTCAGCCGGTCCTACATCACCATTGCTGTAAACACTGAAGCTCGTGCAGGGATCACCCTGTAATGCCACTTACCTGGGCACCAGGCAACACCCTCGTATTTGTCAGGAGCAGCTGCCGTAATCTCCTTGGCAGGAAGCTGGTGAGCCAGGCTTTGCTAATGTGGACCGAGCACCCTGTAGCAATTGCAAGGGCGGTTAAGATCAGTTCTGTTGAGCCAGACAAAAGAACACGTGCTAAGTAAGAAATACCTACAAGTCATTAAAAATGGACTATCAGCGTAATCTGTTGCAATCCTTTGCTCTCACATGTGTATTTATTGTGTCTGAAATGCTTGGTTTTCAGACGTGTGTTGGGAAACATTTTCTGTCCCATGGCTAAGACTTCCCGCAATGCAATGCCTGCGTTTTTCTGTCTCTGTAAACATCCGTGGAGGTTCGCGGCACCTCGGGATGACGGGTTCCACTTTGTGTAGCGGAGACGCTGAGGCACAAGGCTGCATCTGCCCGTTTCCCGGAGATCCCCCTGAGCCAGTGCAGGGGGAGCCCGATACAGAACACATCTGTGTCCTCCCTGCAAACACATCTGTGCATCTAGAGTCTCAGGGCGGGTCGATGGCTTTTCACAATCGCTGTTAGAGTCCAAACAAGGGGACCTTTATAAGACATGTGTGAGCAGCTGGTTGCCAGGGTGTGTCCCGCTGGCCTGAAACACCTGAGGATGCGGAGAGCAAGAGGCTTCCCAACGCCTTTCCCGCAGTTAGAATTCCGTCCGGTGGGAGATCCCGGGTGGGAAATGTTTAAAGCGTTGCCTTCCTTTCCCCCTCTCCCCACCTGACAGATCTATGCGGTCCGCTCCGTCGTTCCCAACAAAAGCAACAACGAGATCGTCCTGGTGCTGCAGCAGTTCGACTTCAACGTGGACAAGGCGGTGCAGGCCTTCGTGGACGGTGAGTGCGGGCCCGAACCGAGGACATCAGCGCTAAGTGTGCCCTGTGCTTCTGTATGTTTTTCCTTCAATGCATCGAATATGAGAATGCGTTACTAAGGCTCTCTCATAAGATAGGCGTTTGGGAAAACACACATCCATACTCAATATGAACACAATTTAACATTTTTTCCATTGTTAAGAAAACACTAGAGATTTTGTAAGTATTTCCTAAAGGATCCCAATACTAATGCTACTGATCCCGTTGCCTCCTATCATTTATGTGTGTCACTAAACACGCACTTCATTTCATGGTGTCCTGTGCCCTTGATGGTGTCCTGTGCCCAGAGTGGGCAGGACTCGCTCCGACCTGGGAAGCTGTCACTCTGCTTGGCTCCACGACTAGAGTCCTCGAATGTGATCCTTTAGTATCTGAGGGGACTGGTTTATTCTTTGATATCCTTGCTTTTTTATTTTGCATTTGCCTAATTAATTGAAATGTCAGTTCATCTCATCTACTTCTAGAACCTTTTGGCTTTTTTTAAAAAAATTATTTTTTTAGAAAGCCCATTGCCGGCGAAGGTATAGAACCTCAAGTCTCAGAATGGTTTTTGTTGTTGTTGCTGTTGTTTTGGTGTTTTTTTTAGCTATAGCTTCTTTTAAAAAATATATTTTATTGATTTTTTTTTTACAGGTAGGAAGGGAGAGAGAAAGAGAGTTAGAAACATCGATGAGAGAGAAACATTGATCAGCTGCCTCCTGCACACCTCCTACTGGGGATGTGCCACAACCAAGGTACATGCCCTTGACCAGATTCGAACCTGGGCCCTTTCAGTCCGCAGGCCGGCGCTTTATCCACTGAGCCAAACTGGTTAAGGCTCGGAATGTTTTTATCCTGCAAATGTATGACCTGCTGCTTTAGATTTCCTGTGAACTAAGAAATTCTCTTCTCCTGATCACATTACGTACATTTCCGTGATGAGCACAGCTCGCATGCCCGCCCTTGGTTATCATAATGCCTCGGGTCCCATATCGGCGTCTGTTTTGTAAATATGGACTGGCTCGCCATCATCTGACGAGGTCAGGGAAGACTTAGCACAACTCTCAACCACATCCTATTTACACTGTATTTGTTAAGGATAGTGTGGCCTGCTTATTTTTCTAGGAATAGAATAATCGTCCGACGTTCCTACCAGTATAATTGCCTTTCAGACAAGGTCTTGGAACCAGGCAACAGGCTTGCATTCTGTTGTCTGCAGCCAAGGTCTAAGGTCCTAATTGAATTTAAAAATGATTATCATGGAAAATAGACCTGCAAGCAGACCCGCAGGGCACAGCTTTCCTGCTCTTCCCTGATTCATGGACCAGCAGATAGAGAATCTGCAGTTATCAACAACCAATAGTAGAGAGTGCCATATTAACCAGGCATTGCGGCTTCCAGGGCAACACGTCTCAAGAAGAAGATGTTGGGCCCTGGCCAGTTTGGCTCAGTGGATAGAGCATTGGCCTGCGGACTGAAGGGTCCTGGGTTCTGTTCCAGTCAAGGGCACATGCCCCGGTTGTGAGCTCGATCCCCAGTAGGGGGCATGCAGGAGGCCTTCAATGATTCTCTCTCATCATTGATGTTTCTATCTCTCTTTCCCTTTCCCTTTCTCTCTGAAATCTATATCTAATATAATAAAAGAGTAATATGCAAATTGGCCGTTACCCGAGGCATCTAAGCCACGCCCACCAGCCAAGCCACACCTCTAAGCCAACCAGAGCAGCTGTATGCAAATTAACCCAGCCAAGATAGAAGCCAGCAGCCATGGAGCTAGAGCAAACCAGAGGCTTCTGTTGCAACTGCCTGCCTAGGCTGGCTGAGCCTCTGCTCACGGCCATGCCCACCAGCCAATCAGATGGCTGTATGCAAATTAACCCAGCCAAGATGGAGGCTGACAGGGTGGCTCTGCACTGGGAGCCTCCATGGTCAGCATAGCTGTGCCAGGTGTGTCAGCTCAGTGGGGGGGGTCTGGCCTGGGGCCTCCTCGGGGCATCCAGGAGTGCCCATCCCTTGTCCACTGCCTGGCTCCGCCCCCTGGGGGCTCCCACCAGGCGTGCGGGAGAGCGGGTCCTCCATGGGGCTTGCAGGAGCAGCCATCCTGGGTCAGCTGCCTGGTTCCACCCTGGGGGCCTCCGCGGGGCGTCCAGGAACGCCTGTTCTGGGTCTGCTGCCTGGCTCTGTCCCAGGGGCCTCCTCGGGGGCGTGCGGGAGCACCCGTCCAGGGTCCGCTACCTTCACTCGCCCCCCAGGGGCCTCCACAGGGTGTGCGGGAGCGTCTCCTGCACAGTGCAGAGAATCCGAAGCCAGTCGGCTGCCCGGCTCCACCCGGGTGTGTTTGCTCAGCAGCAGGGCCCCACCAAGGAATCCTGCACCAGCATCCACCCCTGGCTCGCCACCCAGCTCTGCACCAGGTGTGTCCCCTCAGTGGTGGGGGCCCACCAGGCGTGTGCGATCGTGGGCCCTCCGGTGGGAAACGTCCACGCCTGAGCTCACCAGCCCTCCCATCCCCCAGTGCACAAACCCTGAAGAGACTGTGGGTAGCCTGAAAATGGCCCTCAGCCCCTCACCCAGGCTGGCCAGGCATGCCAGCAGGTGGACATCTCCCCTGAGGTGTCCCAGACTGCAAATTTTTGTGCACTGGGCCCCTCGTATATATATATATATATATATATATGAAAATGTTGGAGCTATACATACCTGGCTCAGACACACTGTTCAGGTTTCCCCTGCAAGCATCGCTCGCATGGAAATGAGTTTCAGGAAAGGGTTGGGGGACGGTCTCCACCCCTGCTGGCTTGTGGCCCCACAGCGAAAGTTCCATTACAGAGTGACCCTGAGGAAGTGACAGACGCCCAGCAATGGATCACTGTCGGAGGCCCGAGTGTGTTTAAATAGAGCACCTTGCTTGTCCTTCCAGAAGTGCTCGCCTTGTCAGCGTCAAGGTCTCATTAAATAAAACCCTCATCGATCGCTGAGGAGCCTCGTGCCATTGTGGCTGGGGACCAATCACACAGCTTGTTTAAAAGCCACTGAGAATCAAAAATTTGTGTCAGCAACCACTTACGTGGCATATTAACAGCGCTCCTTCCCAGTGGCCCAGGAAACCCCAAGCATTTTCAGTAGAATTAAACTTGAACAGTAACAGTTTCACAATTCTCTGCAAACATGGTTATTTCTTCTTCAGGATTACTCTCCAGAAGCTTATTTCTTAAAAAACTGCAAGTAGAATTTATGTCAAAATATAAAGACCAGAAGAATGACTGAGTACTGCCATTGAAAGCAGGAAGTAAGTTCACCTCCTTCCCCTGCTTAAAAAGGACAGTATTTTGACATTTTTAAAAACATTACTTAGAACACTGACGCTTATCTATGGGTGAGGACCACCCTCATGATTAGTAGCCGCTGCTGTGGCTTACCCCGAAACCTAATGACAGTGACTTCCTCAAGTTCTTCAAAAGGGAAATACTGGGACGCATTAATTCTTCAGGAGAATCAGAGGAAGGCCGGCCCCGTTAATAGAAAGTCTGGACTACAGTGCACTTTTGAGTGCAGTGTTATTATTCCAAGTACATGTAACTCAAAAGGCCTTCGAGGGGCGCTGAATCGGAGACTTTGAGTAGACAGGAATAATTAGCCCGTCGAAGCATTAGTCAAAGCAGCCTGCCTCTGCTCACCCAACAGTGACGGCAGACTCCGTAATGGGGACCCGGCTAATCTGAAACTTCTCACGAAGGCCAGGCTCAAGTTTATCTTTGTTTGGCAGCACACTCCTTGCAGGGAACTGCTAC
>PVJC01032670.1:0-19786 GCA_004026665.1 Murina feae
AAGCTTGGGAGGCAGGCAGCACCCAGCCCTGGCCACAGCTCAAAAAAGAGAACAACATGCAGAGGAGGGCAAGAGTTTGAGAGATCAACATAGAGGGGGTGCCTGCTCCAAGCCTCCACGGTGTGCCTGGGGACAGGCCCCCAGCAGGTAGACACACACAGGAGGACTTCTCCGAGCCTCAGATGTGGCTGGGGGCAGGTCCCCAGTGGCCACACACACACACACAGAGAAGGCGCCTGGCAGACTGGGGCCATTATAGGATATCCACTGAGGGGTCCCAGACTGTGAGAGGGCACAGGCCGGGCTGAGGGACACCCTCCACCCAGAGTGCACAAATTTTTGTGCACCGGGCCCCTAGTTACATATTATAATCTCTATTGGTGAAGCTTCTGTGGAGAATGCTAAAGCAAGGGTAAAATACGGTCTAGTTTCAGAATCCTAAATTTAAGACAAGAATTCGTCGTGTTGAACCTATTGTTTCCCAGTTCTTCCTTTGTTCTTGCAAAGATGTTGGAGTGGGATATGATGTGGTGAACAGTACTCTCCTCCACACCCATCTTACATGCCACTCAGTTCACTGATGAAAATGCCTTTTGTCGTCCAGTATGTTAACTTGTAGGGACTCTGTTGATTGCAGGTAAAGACAGTGAGAGAGCCTCTGTACTGAGGGCTTACAGGGCTCCCAGGAAAGGAACTCACTCAGCGCCCCTAGGTTATAGATTAGAAATAACATAAATATGTTGTCACTGCTGAGATATTTTAAAATCAAGTGCAGACAATATAACAAGACAGGTCCCTTACTGCAGGTACATGAGCAGCAAAACCCTTTCTATGTAAGCCAGTGATTTCCCCTCAACAGTGGTAACTTGAAGCCTACTCCATGTCCTGTATTATGAGGCTAGTCAAGGACGATGACATTTCATATTCGGTATATGACCAAAACTTCAAATTCAGGCTCTCTTACCAACACATTGAAGAGCATTTAGAGACAGGCCTCTTTGTGACACATTCTTACAGGCCCGCATTCAGAATCTCAGCTCACAAGCATTTCTGAAGATATGCCATTTCATTGCCCAAGTATAAATGCATCTTGCAACATTTCATGGAAGGAAATTTCATGGCTTCTGGGTTGCTTTGAATATGCAAATTCACAGACACAAAACACATTCACTCCATACTATTCCTGCCTCTCAGTTGGATAGCTCTTTCTTAAAAGTAATCCAAAGGACTAAACACTCTCCTTCATATTCATATTTATTCCTTTGGGCAAGAAAATAATATACAATTCTCAGTCTCTCATTGCTAAAAAAAAATACCACTGAACATGGGGTGGTGCCCATTGCCTCCTGAAACCCTGGCATATAGAAAAGATTACTAGAAATGAACAAGAAATGAACATCCTTTCCCTTTTGATAATAGCCTTGTATTTTAACACAGCCATTGCTGGCCATCATCCCAGGTTAACTCAGTTTAGCAGAGCCATCAAGGCATTTAAATCAATTATTGCTGACCACTCACTAACTGTGCTGGTTTTTAGCGTCCAATGCAGTGGTCCACTTAAATTCCAAATATAAGAAACTCCTGCTTCCACACAAAGTCCATATCCAAATGAAGTATCTCTCCTATCCATTTGGCCTTCAACACGAAATGGCAACAAATTGGATTCTATCCAGAGTGATTCCTCCTGTGTCCTTCCCAAGTCACCCAAGGCTGTCAGGAGAGCTTCCTCTCCTTTGGGGATTTAGGTTTAATTACAACACTCCTTAATTAAGATCAAAGTTTACTATTTGGGCTAAAATTTGGGCCATTTCACCTGAATACAATCTGAAATGAAAGCACTGGGCACCTAATCCCCAGGCTCAGTCCATCAACTACTGTGAAAAATAGTTTTCATTCCGTAATACCAGGCCATAAAGAAACAGGCTAGTCGGTTACTTGACTAAATTATACTGTTATCTGATTGAATTTAGCAGCCTGTTTACTTAAATCAAGTAACCTAGAGGTACATTAAATGGGATCCCTTCTAGTATATGAGAATCTACTAGTAATCTCTGCTTATTGAACAGATTGCTGTAGCACTTTCTGCATTTGATGAGACAAACAGTGGGAGAGGAAGCAGTGGTTCTATAATGGAAGCCAGAGAAAATGAATTTTCTCTTGCATCCTCCTCCCCTGCTCCAGAGTGATTTTGGGAGCCATGTCCAGAGAGATTGCTAAAGACTATGAATGCCAGACAGCTTTGTTTTGGGCAGTTTTGGTTTTGTTGCTGGGGCCTATGGCCTGGAGGGTATGGGAGGAAGAGGGCTACTCCTTCAGATGCTGTCACAGACTTAGGCACAAAATGTGTCTGGAAGCAAGACTTCTAGGGGTGGGTCGAAAGTGATAATATTAGAAGCTTTTGTGGGTGAAGGGGAAGAAATCGAAGGCAGAAGACAACACAGTGACCTGGGGTGACCTGGCATCACTCCAGTCATCCCCACAAAATGACAAAGCGGAGCTGGTTAGGAGAGATTAGAGCGCCTGCATGGACAGCAGCCGCGGGGCAAAGCACCTGCTTAATAATCAGATCAGTAGCTGCCTTGGCACTGCGATAAGGAAATGCAAATGCATCAGGGTCAAGGGGGAGAATAATGCACTGTCTTCAGCTGACAGTTTTCATTGTCCTGTAGGCAGAGAGGATCAGCTTTGTAAGGAGTGCACTTCTAAAAATACCAAGCAGAACCCCCAGGCCTCTCCGCTGCTGAGAAATCCGCGCCCTTTCAGGGTCCCTCATTTAAAGGAGCTCTCAGCTTTGCAGCACTTGCTGGTGATAAAGTGACCGAGGAGGAGGGGCTGAACAGATGGGCTTCTAACAGGCTGTTTCCAGGTCAGCATCTTGGAAGCCATGGTTAAGATGGGTTTGGATTTTTCTTAAAGCAGTATTGGTCACTATTCAAGGCAGAGTTCTGAATTATATAGTACTAGAGGCCCTGCGCATGACATTTGTGCAGGCGGTGGTGGTGGTGGTGGGGGTTCCTCAGCCTGACCTGCGCCCTCCCACAGCCCCTGATCCCTCAGCTTAGGCCCCCTCCCACCACCACTGCATGCCAGCTGTGAGCCTGGCTTCTGGCTGAGTGGCGCACCCCCCCCCTTCCTCCGTGGGAGCACACTGACAACCAGGAAGTAGTTCCTGTATTGAGCATCTGCGTGGTGGTCAGAGCGCGTCACTGGACTGGTTGTTCTTCTGTTTAATCAATTTGCATATTAGCTTTTTATTATATAGTATAGTATAGATTCACATTCTAAGTCAGCCACCCACTGTGTGAGGAACTTAGTTTCTCTCTGCCTTGGTGCACTCAACCTATAAAATATGGGACTGATGTTTGTTTGTTTTTAATTTTGTTTTATTGCTTAAAGTATTACAATGAGTGTTAGAAAGGTCTCCATTTTTTCCCCCTTGACCTTCCCGCCTCCTCCCCTACCCCTCAGTTTCTTGTGACTAATGTTTTTGAAAGGACAAAAGATATGATGTGTATAGAGGGCTTAGAGCAGTGCTTGGCACAGGCTGATTTGTTAACAAATGTTTGTCATAATTTCTTGTGTTTTCCGCATCTTGGTATGTGCCTCGGCTGAAAGAAAATTTTGTGCTTTCTCTTGACCATGAGAATGTATGTGATGGTGTGGTCCTTTCCCATGTGCCTTATTGAGGGAGGGATTTAGGTGATGATTATAGGAAGGAAGAGGACAAAGAGACCTCCAGGGCATGGTGACGCCCCCAGAAGTATATTCATAGGAGGGTGACAGGCTGGAGAAGAATGGATTAGGGATTAGCACTCTTTTTGTCTTCTTTTCTTTCCATATTTAACAGACACTACAAAGCTTCCTCCTGTCCTCTCCTGGTGTTTTCATCACCTGCTTCAGCGGGTGTCACAATAGGATAACTTGGTGGTGCAAACGTATTTCCAGAAATCTTTTGAAAAATACCTTTTGAAGGGAAGAAGCCAAGCACTTCACACAACTAAACCATTACAGGTATTGTGAGGGGTCGCAATCTCTTGCTAAATGAATAAAGTAACAGCCTCCCACCTGCAGCTTACATCACCCTGTCAGTTCAGTTTGCTTTCTTGCCCGTTTTCCCTTCAGAACACAAGGCTGTCAGAACTGAACTGCATTTCTTTTGGTTGAGGCACCTGCTTTATATTCACTCACTGTGTGGCATTTTTATGTCAGTAAAACCACATTTGCTGTCATGAAATGACCCTAGGGTAATAAACCATGAATTACCTTTCCAACCTGTAAAGGAATTTGAAGTTATAAATAAGTTATAAAATAATTTGCAGGCACTGTTATTTCCCCACTGGATTTACCTAAGCAGACTATTTTATGACAAGATTGATTTATTACTTAAATCATTGTAAAGATGGCGAATGGCTACTTCAGTTCATATTTACTTTAAAACTGGGAGAAGACTATAGGTAGAAGGTGTGAGGGGGAGCTCTAATATTAAGTTCAATGAAGAATTAAAGAAATGATTTTAAAGTAAGCAAGCACCTACAGTCCCTCACATTATGTTTCATATAACTATAAGAGGTAGGAAAATTTGCTTTAAACCTGGTATAAAATAAAATGTTTACCCTTTATACCTATGCACTCACATTGAAGGGGGTGTGGGCAGCCTGCAAACAGCCATCAGCCCCTCACTCAGGCTGGCCAGGCACCCCAGCACAAACCCCACCCTGATCCGGGACACTCTTCAGGGCAAACCAGACAGCTCCCACCCATGCACCAGGCCTCTATCCTATATAATCCTATATAATAAAAGGGTTTTGTGCAAATTGACCGTAACAGCAGAACAACAGAATGACTGGTCACTATGACACACACTGACCGCCAGGGGGCAGATGCTCAATGCAGGAGCTGCCCCTGGTGATCAGGGCACTCCCACAGGCAGAGCTTTGTTCAGCCACAAGCCAGAAGGCTACCAGTACAGCAGTGGTGGTGGGAACCTCTCCTGCCTCCTCAGCAGTGTTAAGGATGTCCAACTGCAGCTTAGGCCTGCTCCCCACTGGCAAGTGGACATCCCCTGAGGGCTCCCGGGCTGCCAGAGAGATGTCTGACTGCCATCTTAGGCCTGATCACCAAGGGAAAGGGCCTAAGCCAGCAAGTGGACATCCCTCAAGGGGTCCCAGACTGCGAGAGGGCACAGGCCAGGAAGAGGGACCCCCCTCCCCCTGAGTGCACAAATTTTTGTACACTGGGCCTCTAGTGGCTTTATAAAAGAGAAAATCTAAGCCCTAACCAGTTTTGCTCAATGGTTAGAGTGTTAGCCTGCAGAATGAAGGATCATGGGTTTGATTCTGTTTAAGGGCACATAACTTGGTTGCAGGCTTGGTCCCCAGACCTGGATGGGAAGGTTGTAGGAAGCAACCAATAGATATGTCTCTTTCACATGAATGTTTTTCTGTGTCTCCCCCTGACTTAAAAAAAAAAAAATCAGTGAAAAAAAATCCTCATGTGAGGTTAATGAGAAATAGAAGACAGAAAATTCCTATTTATAAAAGGGTAATATGCAAGTTGACCATCACTCCAACACACAAGATGGCTCCCCCATGTGATCAAAGATGGCCACCACAAAATGGCTGGCAGGGGAGGACAGTTGTGGGCAATCAGGCCAGCAGGGGAGGGCAGTTGGGGGCAATTGGGCATCAGGGGAGAGCAATTAGTGGTGACTGGGCTGGCAAGGGAGGGCAGTTAGGGGTGACCAGGCTGGCAGGGGAGCAGTTAGGGGCAATCAGGCAGTTAGGCAGGTGAACAATTGGGAGCCATCAGTCCCGGATTGTGAGAGTGATGTCCGACTGCCCATTGAGACTGGGCCTAAATTGCAGTTGGACATCCCTTGAGGGGTCCCAGATTGGAGAGGATGCAGGTTGGCTGAGGGACACCCCCTCCCTTGTGCACAAATTTCATGCCCCATGCCTCTAGTATAAAATAACAGGTAAAAAGTAGAAAGTCCTATTTACCATTCTGTAACAAAAGCTCTCTCCAAAGAACACGGACCAGTACATAAACGTATGTATGTGTGTATACATGTATATGTGTGTATGTATGATATATATCTCATATATATGATAATAATTTGATGAATTATACACCTAACTTTTAATTTTATGTTCAAATATCTTTATCTCCTTCTATTTTCAAGGTTGCTTCATGGACAAAGATGATATCTTGTGTTTAAGCTAAGCCATCTTAACTTCAATCAGGCAATAAGGAAGTAGAAGGAAAGCAGAGAGGCTGTGGAATTAAGTCAACTCCCCTTAAGCAATTTTTCTTTAAGTCCATATAAGACTCCTGCATACATCTTATGCTCAGTGATATATTCACATGCCCACGCTTTCTTGAAAGGAAGGCTGTAAAAAGTAGTGGAAAGTTGATTATATTGTAACTCTAAATAAAGATTGAGTTCTGTTTTTATGGAAAAAGTGGAGAACAGATATTGAGTGGCAATTTGCAATATCTGCCACAGTGACTTAAACCTATGTACCTTCAGCAGTTACCAGGGTTCTTGACACACTGTCAATAAATAAGGAAGTGGTCACCCAGCCCAATTCATGATTACAAATAGCAGCTTCCTGGCACATAAAACACAACAGTGACAGCAAAAACAGACAGTCTGGGTTGCCTACCTTTGTAGCCTTCACCTTGTTTTGTGCTCATGTGCAAGCTGAGCTTAGCATTTGGTAAACTCCCTCTCCCACCCCCCACCTGCAATCCTAACTATCCAACCTTGAAAGTTTGCTGAATAATGCCCAGGTCAGTGCATTTCCCTAATGCCTAGGGAAAGACATGATCACTTTGCACATAAAGCAGGGAATGTCTCTATGCAATTTCAAACCACTTGGTCTTCCTTAATGGGTGTTTTCCCCTGTGGTAGCCGCATCTCTCCCCTCTGTTCCAACCCCTTCTTATTCAGAAGTTTCCCCTGCCTTCTGTTTGGGCAAAACCCTTACTCAGAATTCCAAAGCTTTCAAATTTCATCCATGCTAACACCCACTCTGGCCCAGTAGTCCTTCAAATGAAGGACACAGTGTCCTTAATTAATCTCACTACCTATTGAAACTTGCCTATTACATGTTATATAGACATTAAATGTTTATGTCAGATGTAGCAAGGTTCTGGACTCTTAGCAGAGGATAAGGCATTGGCATTGGGGCTCCAGGAGTTTGAGCTCTAGTGTAATATAGGTTGTAAACTCATAAGATTGGACTTGTTCTGCTTGTTTACCCTCATACTTGCTATGACACTCAGTGCAAAATATCATGGTCAAGCCTGGCCTTGTTTCAGCGGGATCTAAGCGTACTTTCTCTGCAGCTAAGTGTTCTCTCCTTGATGGCTTCTATCAACAAATGCCATTCTGGAGTCTTTTTGCTCACATTTTTCTAGCTGCTTTGCAGTAAACACTAAAAACATAAATACATAAATTTGCATTTTTTTGCATAAGTAGCAGAAAGTATGCTCCCCAAGGGCTAATATAGAAATAGCTAACATTATCTTAGCTTTCTGTGTACCAAGCATAGCACTAGGAGTCTTGGGGCTATTTCATTTCATGCTCTAAAACAGGGGTGGGGAATGTCTGGCCTGTGGGCCTTATAAGGCCCACAAAATCATTTGGTCTGGCCCTGCCAAGGGATTATGGGTGAGTTAATTAAATGTTTGACCAACTATAGCAGGCTAATTTTGAAGATGATGATTTTGTATGGCCCACAAATGATGTTAGAAATATCCAAATGGCCCTTGGCAGAGAAAAGGTTCCCCATCCCTGCTCTGAATAGTTCTTTGGGCTAATTATCTTGAGCAGAACATAACTAAGATTTTGGAGAAGAAAGGGGCCTAAAATACTCTGATGGAAATTTTGTAGTATTTTCACTCATACAGATAAAATAAAATCATAAATTATGTTTAATAATTTATTAGATTAATATTTTCTATTTTGACAATTTATTATAGTTTTGATGGTTAAAATATTTCCTACCCAGCAATCCCTGTCCTGCCTCTGAAAGATTGAGAGCAAGGTACCTGCCTCTGTTCTCTGGGCGCCTGAACCTTACTTAATTAACATATTGGTGAATTGTAGGTGAAGAAGCTGAAGCTTAGAGACATGAAGTAACTTGCCTGAGGTTAGGTAAAAAGTAGCAGGCCAGGGATATAAAATAAGAACTGACCAACCACAAGTTTTTTCCTACTCAGTATGCTGTTCAGTCTTTTAGATTCTTAATATTGGGAAAGGTTTTCCCAGAAATGAAGAATAAAAACTCCTTTGGGTTGAAGTTTGAATGACCAGATTATTCATTAAAAAGAGTGTGTTGCTAAATGTTTTGGAAATCGTTGTCATCCACCTTCTACCACCCCAAACACACAAAACAACCACCAAAACAGCTCTAACTTTGAGCATCTTCAGATTTCTGTGGTATAAATATTCCCTCCATGGCTTATTTCAAGTAATCAATGTGACCACATTGAAAGAGAAGCTGAGAAAAGATGTGAGCAAAAGGCTCTTTTAGTGAGTATGAGCCGACACATCTCAGACTCATGGTAATTAGTAACTATATCTGAGTCCTGCATTAACAATTAAAAGAGATAATCAATCAAATTGTGTAATAAATAATGCAATATGTTTTGTGGGGAAGACGGATTTTTCACCAGGTGCATCAGAGTTGAATTCTGGCTGTACTCCTAAATAGCTACATGACCGTGTGACTATGGACAACCTGTCTTCTCTGAGCCTCAGTTGCCTTATCTCTTACATGGTGATAACCCACCTACCTCTTGAGATTAGTTGAGTATTAAATGTAAAAACATGGAAACTGCCTGGAACAGGGTGAATGTTATAGATATTTAGATCCCTAAATATTACCACAAACTTATTTTCATTCATTTCATTGGCAAGCATTTAACTAATCTAATAACAAAGTAATATGTAAATTGATCCTCTCTCCGTTATGCCCACAAGTCATGCCCACCAATCAATCAGGAGCAAATATGCAAATTAATTCAACTAAGATGGCGGTGCCCAGTCCACCTCAGCCCAGCGACTGAAGTAGCCAGGCCTGTTAGCCAGGCAGGTGGTGGGGGAGGCAGGGGGGCTGAGGGGCAGAGCCATCAATCATAGGAACCTGGGAAGGGGCGGAGCCAGTGCAGGGGTTAGGGGGGTCTTCTGCCCAGGCCTGTAGCCTCAGGCAGAGACCCCCAGCCTGGGAAGGGGTGGAGCCAGCCATCACAGGGGTTTGGGAGTCTTCTGCCCAGGCCTGCATCCTAGGCCAGAGGTTAGAGGCCTGGGCAGGGGTGGAGCTGGGATTGGAGGGGTAGGGGTGGAACCAGTGATTGGAGTGAACTACAGAGGAAATGCCTTTTCTTAACACTCATTGGCTAAGCTCCCTGTATGCCACTGGTGATATTCTTAATAACTTGGGTAATAAGAATCCAAAAAGGCATCTAAGGTTTTTCTACCACACTCCTGGAGAAAAAAAATGAAGGTCTACTGCTGGAGGGCTAAGAAATGTCATATCCTGCCCTAGCTGGTTTGGCTCAGTGCATAATGCCTCAGCCTGCTGTCTGCAGGGTCTGGGTTCAATTCTGACCAAGGGCATGTACCTAGGTTGCAGACTACTTCCTGGCCAGGGCCCAGGTCAGGGCTCATACAAAGAGGCAACCAATCAAAGTGTTTCTCTCACTTTGATCTTTTTCTCTGTTTTTCCCTTCTCTTCCACATTCTCTAAAAATCAATGGAAACATATCCTCAGGTGAGGATAAAAAAAAAAAAAGAAAGAAAGAAATGTCATATCTTATGAAAGACACATCTTGAAAATGCCTAAAGAAAGTTGTCATTCTTTCATTGTAAAGGGACTAGAGTCTGTGTTGATGAAAACACCTTGGTGGCTGTGGTGACTGGCAGTGGTTGCAGCATTGGGGTGATGGGGCTGGTGGCTTCTCCTGATTAGTCTGGTTGCCTCCCACAAAGGGAGGCCAGACTACAGCTTAGGTGTGCTCCCCGTGGAAGCAGGGAGTGGGCCTAAGCTGTCAGTTGGACATCCCCTGAGGGCTTCCAATATGTAAGAAAGGGCAGGCTGGGCTGAGGAACCTGCCCCCCCCCCCAGTGCACAAATTTCGTGCACCGGGCTCCTAGCTGATAAACACAAAAGAATGATTTTTACTGGCTTTATGAAATATATCTTTCTTCATTTTCTTAATTATAAAAATCCATTTACTAACCTTTTCCAACTTTTCAAAGAAATTTTAATATAATTATTTCAATTTTCTCTAATATCAGTATTATAGGCAATATATTAACAAGCAAAACTAACACAAATTAGTGACTATTACCTTAGTCTCAGTCTTAGGGAGATAGTAGGCAATAGAAGGGTCTGCTCCATCTAAATACAGAGGTCATTACTCAGCACCTGATAGTTACTGTGAGATTACATGTAGGCTCAGTATTGCCATATCATTCCATTTTTCTAAGAACCAGAAATCTGAATCTGTTTGTGAAACCTCCTAATTTTTATTCATTTTTACTTTATACTTGGAAGTTTGTACCTTTTGACCACTTTTACCCATTCTACACACTCCCCAACCCCTCTACTCTCCACTTCTGGCCACCACCAATCTGTTCTCTGTGTCTGTGATTTCATTGTTTTATGTTTTCAGATTCCACATATAAGTGAGATCATCGGGTATTTTTTTCTCTCTGCTTGACTTATTTCATTTAGCATAATACCCTCAAGATTCATCCATGTTGTTGCAAATGTCAGGATTTCCTTCTTTATATAGTTGAATAATATTCCATTCACATTTTCTTTGTCCACTGATGTATACTTACCTTGTTTATGTGTCTTGGCTATTATAAATTATCCTGCAGTGAACATGGGGGTGCATAGATATTTTTATGTTTTAATATTCTGCAGATAAACACCCAAAAATAAAATTGCTACATTGTATAGTAATTCTATTATTATTTCTTGAGGAGCCTTCATACTGTTCTTCATAATGGCTGCAACAATTTATATTCCCACCAACAGTGAGCAAGGGTACCCTTTGCTCCACATTCTCTTCAATACTTAGTTCTCAACTTTTTATAATAGCCATTCTAACAGGTATGAGGCGATATCTCCCTGTAATTTTAATTTTCATTTTTCTTATGACTACTGATGTTGAACACTCTCTCATGTACCTGTTGGCCATATGTATGTATCTTTGAAAGAATGTCTGTTTGGATCCTCTGATCATTTTTAAATTGGATTCTTTTTCCTATTGAGTAGTATGAGTTATTATTTTGGATATTAACCCTTTATCAGATATAACGTGCAAACTTTAATACCATTTCGTAGGTTGTCTTCATTTTATTAGTGGTTTCCTTTGCTGGGCAGAAGCTTTTCAGTTTGATGTAGATCTACTTGTTATTTTTTGCTTTTACTGCTAATGCTTATGGTGTTAAATCCAAAAATTCATCACCAGGGCCAATATTAAGGAGCTCTTACATTTTATTTTAGGAATTTTATGATTTTAGGCCTTAGTTTTAAGTCTTTAGTTCATTTTTTTAGTTGATTTTTGTGTATAGTCAACTTTCATTCTAATTTTCATCTATTTTCTTTTAAAACACCATGAAACCACTGCTGGAGAGGCCAGGTCAGTTTGCGGCCTTTGAGATAATGGATGAGGATGTTCTGAGTAGCAGAGAAAGCTGGGAGAGGAGCCTGAGCAAGAGATAGAAGCAGGGATGTGAAGGGAGGAGCGTGCTGGAAGCAGGGTAGGGAGCGGTCTGGTGGAGAGAAGCAGCCTTGCCATAGACAAGGGTGGATCAGTGCCATTGGGAGTAATTGAGCATGGTCTGGCATTATAAGAAATGTTTTTTCTACCATGGAAAATGGGCACTTTTTAATCATATAAAGTAATGTAATTAATCTGGTAATTAATCTGGTAAATCTGAGAATGAGAAGAAGTGCATGTAAATGTTTTAAGAGTCTCATCCTCAGTGCCAGGCTGCCTGGGCTTGCATCTGGCTCACCACTTTTATCTCTCTGAGTCTCGTGATAATAAGGTTGTTGTAAGTATTTAATAAGTTACTGATAATGAAGTATTTCGGTAGTACCTAGTGAATAAGAAGCATTCAAAATACATGAGCTATTATTTTAAGTGTTAAATAAAAGAAATGAATAGCAGAAACACTGTAGAAGAGGTCACTATAAAATGCAGGTGCAAATTGTTCAATGAAAGAAAAGCATTTGAAGGCCTTCAAAAGAGAAGGAATGGGAAGTATAAAAGTAATGACTAAGGGTATTTTTCATTTTTTAACTTGGCTAATAAGAAAAATGTGCTACCTTGACAAAAATAAGGAATTGTAAATGAGGAATAATCTTGTGATCAGGAGAAGATGAGTTCAATTTTAAATATAAGAATCGGGATAAGATGAAATGCGCTGCGAGCAGTTAAAGATGTAGGCCAACAGGTAGACTGCAGTTTAACTGTGGCACATTGACTAACAGTGAATGATGTATAGCACCTTATGTTTGGTGTTAGGAAAAAAACACGTAAAACAATGTACGGCCTTCATTAAACAATAGGCAGTTTACTTAATATGGACAATTAGACAAAGACACAAAGGGCCATTCCACCAGGGAAGCACTGAAGAAATGGTGGCAATGAGTACAGGAGAGAAGATCAAGGACCAGTTTGGTTTGGCTGGAGAGGGGAGGCCCTTTGGTTGTACACATTGTTAAAGCAGAAAGGATTGGTTAGGGCAGATTAGAGAGGGTCTTACTGTCAGGATGCAGACTTCTAATGCATAAGATGAAGCATGAGCACTGAGCGTTTGGCAGTGCAGTAATACAAGGAATCTATGACCATCTTGAAAGATGGTCATTTTTTAATATAGGACTGAATACATGGAGAAGGCAAATAACTACACGAAGTCCAATTTGTATCATTTACCCCTGACTATGCGAAATGGAGATGGTGAACTTGGAGGAGCCTAGAAGTACCTTTAGTTTATGTTGATCCTCACCTGAGGCTATTTTCCTATTGAATTTTAGAGAGAATGGAAGAGAGAGGGACAGACAGAAAGAAATACCTATTTGAGAAAAATACATCGACTGGTTGCCTCCTGCATGTGCCCTGACCAGGGCCCTAGCCAGGGAGGAGCCTGCAACCAAGATATGTGCCCCTTGACCAGAATTAAACCCGGGACCCTTCAGTCCTCAGGCTGGTGCTCTAACCACTGAGCAAACCCAGATAGGGTTGGAAGTGCCTTTAAAGGAAGCAGCTTAGTTGTGCAAAACAGCCGGTGCCCAGGAAAACATCTATAATTCAGAAAAGAGACCGGGTTATGAATTATAAATTTAATAATCACCTAGAAAACCCTTGTTGAAACCAAAAAGTGAGATTGTCAAATGAGCAAATTTACAAGAAAAGATAGATTCTGTGTTAGAGCACTGGGTGATGCCTACACATGGAAGGAGTAGGAGGAAAAACCTTCAGTGAAAAGCACAGAGAAAAAGGGGTCATTGAGGTAAAGGAGGAGCTAAGACAGTGCCTGTCATGGAAGAAAAAGACACAGAAAGCTGAGCAGCAGAGGGCCAAAGTTGTGGTTGAGCATGTGTTCCCAGGCCTCCTTGCTCTTCCTCAAAGGATCTGTGGGGAAAGGAAGGTGCCTGCTGAGCTCTGCCTCACACTTAGGGGGCAGAATAGGAAGAACCCAAAAGACTTCAGAAATCCAAAGTGCTCCAAATCACAACTAGCGATGCAATTGAATTTCTTAGAAATTCATCTACGTTATATTAGCCTGTACAGCTTGTTTAGATGTTTTTTCAAGTTGCTTACTTTTAACAGAAATGTCTGGTTCTATGTAGACATTTGTTGGTAATGTAACTCCATTGCACCAAGCAAACCATTCTGTAGTTCAAGGTTTATCAACCTTGGCACTGCGGACATTTTGGATTGGAGACTGTTGTGCCGGACTGTACTGTGACTTGTAGGATGTTTCGTGGTATCCCCAGCCTCTATCTACTAGATGCCAGTGGCATTTTTCAACAGGACAAAATGTTTCAGTCACCAAATACCCTTTGTTGGGCACAATTTCCCCCTATCCCTGCATTGGGAACCATCCCTAAAGTTGAATAGTACTCAGAGTATTTTCTTTCTTTCTTTTTCCTTCTACAAGAGGAAATAATATAAACCTAGGCAATGAAGTTCCTGGAACAATAAAATTATAATCACCAGATCTATGACATATACATAAACATACATAGATTTGCAGAAAGAAAGAGGAAGTTATGTTTTCAAGTATCTAACACGTGGAAAAGGCTGAAGTTATAAAACCACAGAATAAATTAAGCATTATATCTAAAGAGATACACCAGAGGGTAGGATTTCCAGTTAGTGGCAAATACAATTAAACAGACATTTAGTTTGAAGCAAATCAAGTCCTCCATATATCTGGTGGCATCTTTACAGTGATACACATTGCAGTGAGAAACAATTTGTATAAATCACTATTATTCCAGAGAGAGAGAGAGAGACCAAGCAATTCTAATGTGACAGATGTTGTAAATGTCATCATTATGGTTTTTCATTTCAATTCAAACAGTTCAGAGACTTCCTCCACTGAATATATTAAATAGCGGATTAGAGCTTTTCCTGTTGGAAAAGACAACAGCCTTGTCACATAGTTAATTCCTTCACCCAGGTTGAGTTTTCTTACCTTCCTGTAGATACAATGGGCTCCATAATATGGTTTTCAATACAAATACATCGGATCATAAATCACAGATGAAGAAAAAGAAAGACAATCTTGTCAGTATGCAAACTATTTTAGATAAGTATGTGCTAAAGAATTTTCTATTTTTCATAGCACTAAATGTTAGAATGCACAATGCAGGGCCATGTCAATGATTCAAAAGTTCTCAATTCTCATATGCAGAGACCATGAGAGCTGTCTTATACCAGAAGCTGGCAATGAGCTTTTCTTCCTTCAAATGCACTGAATGATATAGAGCAGAATTTATCTGTGTGTGTATTTTTTTAAGGCCATTTCATGATAAATATTATTTCCACTTAAGATCTAGATCTTTCCTAAAATAACCATACACTGCTATCTATTGGAGATGAGTTTACTGTGTAATCATAACTTCAAAATACAGACTTTATTTTTAGATCTCTTTCAGAGTGTCTAATCCAAATCAGAATGGCTAATACTTATTCTACACATAACTATGCATATAAATAGTATATAATAATTTTATGTGTATTATCTATTATATATACATGCGTAAGTACAAATGAAAGATTACTCTTTGAAAGAGCATATATCCATGAAACCTGTGTTCTGGACTTTACTAAATATTATGTCCTGAATTCTCCCCAAATGTATCTGTTGACACTGTGACTGTATTTGGTGACAGGACCTATAAGGAGATAACCTCCATGCTCACTGCTATCATCTCTTACTCTTATAACACATAGACTTTCAAAGACTCTGCCTCTCCAAGTATCTCCTAAATTCCCTGGAAATACATATGTTTCTATCCACAAATGAGAATTTGGTAAGACTTGGTTTGCTATTTTTCCCCCCAGTGGAATAGCAGGGGATATGAGCTTGTCAAAAAAGGACTCTAGAAACCATTGGTTTTAAGGTTAGTTGCCTAAGAAACGTTGGGGCTGTTGCCATCTTGGTCATTGCTCCACAGTGATGGGCATGTAAAACCCAAAGGAGACGCCTGAAGGACTGGCCTGGAATGTCTGTTGCTGCTCTCATATTCCAGATGCCATTTCTGCAGCAAAGCACAGGGCTGTCCCCAGCACCTTTGTGGCAGTTGTTGAGCACAGATCTAAAAGCAGCCGGGCCAGGGCTCCCGTCAGTGTGGAGCTAGTGATCCAGTGAAACAGAAATTATCTTGTAATTAAAAGGACAGAATTTTCATATATCAGAAGCACCTAACCTAATCACGGAGGTTGGGGGTGGCTTCTCTGAAGAAGCCCCTTTAGGGCTGAGGCAAGACTGATGAGTACAAGTCAACTGCTTGAAGTGCTGGCCAGTGAGGAGCTTTAGAGAGGACCTCAGGGAGCACGGAGCTGAAGGGACCAGACAGCACAATGCCTACAGGACTATAATGAGGGGGCACAAGGGGCTGCACAGGCCGGTGGGAGAAGGGATGGTAAGAATACGTATTAAGGGAGGACAGGAGGAAACACGATGTTTTCAAACCACATTTTGTATCTGGCAAAAGGGAAAAGAAAAATCCACTTTGTAATGCTTCCAGGTGATTAATTTTACTATGTCATATAATTATAAAACTAATTACCTTGAAGTGATGATTTAATAAGTGTATTGGCAATAAAGGAGCAGTCAAGTGAGATTAATTCAATTGATTATATAAGAATATTTCTTTGGAGCTGGTGCGGAGTCTGCTTGTATTGAATCTCTTGCTTGAAATATACTCCTGTGGGAAGCAATTAAACTGTTCGAAATGGAGCTAGAGAGTGTGTTCAAAATATGTAAAACCGACTCCTGATAAAAGTCCCAACTTGCTCAGAAGAGAATCAGATGGTCTCTTTGTTTGTTACAGCCCCAGAGGTCAGCTGCCTTAAGCATCACTACTCCTGAGACAAATTCTTTGCTAAACTAGAGAGTTGCCCAGGGTTTGCTGAGATTGCTGGGACCAGAACACCACCCCTTGACACGTGCTTTGCCTCTGGCCTTTCCCTCTGCTGCTGAAAGCCCCACTTAGTCTTATAAGAATTATATCTATGATGACAGGTCAACTAGTAAGTGTATCCTCAGCTAACATTATTATTCCAGAAAGAATGCTGCTTGGTTTTTAAATCATTTCCAGTCAAAGTAACTTTTCAAAGTGTTCAACAGCTGGCGCTTCAGCCACCATCTATTATAACCCAGCCTGGTAATTTCAGCAAATGCATCTTAAATGCAAATGGCTTACCAATGCTTTCAGCTTATAATTTGTAACTAAGAAACTTATTGTCTCTCCAGAGCTGTTGAAGTTGTTTAAGATGGAAAAACAGAGATGCCTTTAAAAAGGAAAGCTATGTAATTAGCGATGGCCTTCAAATCCTGCCCCCCCGCCCCCCCAGGTTACCACTGGATTCATAAAGCGAAGATAATTGGAGAAATGAGACTTCATTTGTTGTAAGGTTGTATTATTGTTGAGCTACTTGGTGGCTCCTGTAGTAAATATTTAAACATTGTGGGTAAAAGAAATATTGGTTTGCCCCAATTTTACTTTCACCTATTTCCCTCTTAACTCTTCACTGAACTTAAAAGAGTGTAATGAGGTAAGCGCAGTTGCTCCTGGGAGACATGCATAGCACAGTCTTCAGCAGTTTCTTAGTGAACATTGACAGTATAGAAAATGTGTGGGAGGGGCTGGCTGGGTCCCAAGGGTAAGACAAAGATGAATAATAAAAATGCTTCCCCCCCCCCCAAGGAAAGTACTATTTAATGGAAGAGAGAAAGGTTCCTTAATAAATTTAATGCCAACTATGAGCTGACAGGTGCTAAAAGCAACAGATGAGAAGTGACACCAGACTGAGGCTTTAGTGCCAGTTGATTGTGAAACATAAGGAAAGTGTAGAATGACTTTTTATAAAGTAAAATATAATTTTTTGAGGAACATCATATTGTTTTCCGTAGTGGCTGAACCAATCTACATTCCCATCAGTAATGCATCCTCACCAACACTTTTTTGATGTATTGATGATAGTCGTTCTGACAAGCATGAGGTGGTCTCTCATTGTGGTTTTATTTTGCTTTCTCTGATGATTAGTGATGTTGAGCTTCTTTTGATATGTCTATTGGCTATCTGTATGTCCTCTTTGGAGAAGTGTCTATTCATGTCTTCTGTCTGTTTTTCAATTGGATTATTTGGGGGCTTTTTGTTTGTGTGTCTGTTGAACTATCAGTTCTTAATAAATATCAGTTCTTAATAAATTTTGGCTAGTAACTCCTTATCAGAGGTGTAAATATCTTCTCCCTTTCAGTAGGTTGTCCTTTTGTTTTGTTGATGGTTTTCCTAGTTGTGCAATAACTTTTCAGTTTGTTATAGTCACATTTATTTATTTTTTGTTTGTTTCACTTCCTTGGGGAGTGAAAAGTCAAAGATTTCACTGCCTGTTTTCTTCTCATGAATTTTACCCTTTAAATGTTAACAATTCCATCATTTTAAATAAGGACTATGTTTTTCTATTATTTATCTTTTCTTGTCCAATAAATAGGACCTTTAACATAATACTGAAAAGAAGAAATGATGCCTAGCTGGTTCAGCTCAGTGGATAGAGTGTCTGCCCTCAGACTGAAGGGTCCCGGGTTTGATTCCACTCCAGGACATATACCTTGGTTGTAGGCTCCATCCCTGGCCCTCGTTGTGATGAGCAGAAGGCAGCCAATTGATGTGTCTCTTTCACATTTATATTTTTCTCTGTCTCTGTCTTTTCCCCACCCCTCCATTCTCTCTAAAAATAAATGGAAGAATATCCTCGGGTAAGGATTAAAAAAAAAAGTGAGGATTAACCATAAAACAAAACAACAAAACAAAACAAAACAAAAAAACAAAAAAACCCATGTCCCCATTAGCAATGATAACTCATGTAGATAATTATATTAGGCTAAGGGAATTTCCATTTATAATTAATTTGTTAGAAGCTGTTATCATTATTATATATTGAATGTAAATGATTTATATTTTTTGAAGTAATTTTTTGTTTCTCTTGCTTTAATCAATAAATTTGCCTTTAAATGTTAAGCCACCATTGCATTCTTAGGAATATACCAGATATCACCATGATACTTCAAAAATTTATCTTTTATTACATGTAGTTCATATACAATATTATGTTTCAAAAATACAACGTATTGATTAAACATTTATATACCTTACAATATGATCACCACAATAAGTCTAGTAAACATCTGTCACCATACAAAGTTATTAGGAAATTGTTGATTATTTTCTCCATGCTCTACATTACATCTCTATGAGTTATTTCTTTTATAACTAGACGTTTGTACCTCCTTTTACTGTTCACCTTTTTCACTTGGCCATCTAACTCTCTTCTCTGGCAAGTTTGTGCTCTGTATCTGAGACTATTCCTATTTTAATCCACTTATTTGTGTGTGTTTCTTAATAATTTTAGATTCCACCTTTAACTGAAATTGTATTTGTCTTCCTCTGTCAGACTTATTTCACTTAGCAATAATATTAAAGCCCATTCATGTTGTCTCAAATGGTAAGATTTTATTTTTCTATGGCTAATATTCTACACACACATACTCACACACACACACTCACTAGGGTCCTGGTGCATGAAATTTGTGCACTGGGGGCAGGGGGTGGTCCTCAGCCCAGCCTGCCCCCTCTCACATATTGGGAGCCCTCAGAGGATGTCCTACTGATGGCTTAGTCCTGCTCCCTGGTTCCTTTGGGGGGCAGACCTAAGCTGCAGTCTGGCCTCCCTTTGTGGGAGGAGACCAGGCTAATTAGGGGAAGCCACCAGCCACATCACCCTGCTGCAGCAGCCACTGCCAGTCACGACAGCCACCAAGGTGTTTTCATCAACACAGACTCCAGTCCCTTCACCATGAAAAAATGACAACTTTCTTTAGGCATTTTTAAGATGTGTCTTTCATAGGATATGACCTTTCTTTCTTTCTTTCTTTCTTTCTTTCTTTCTTTCTTTCTTTCTTTCTTTCTTTCTTTCTTTCTTTCTTTCTTTCTTTCTTTCTTTCTTTCTTTCTTTCTTCCTT
>PVJC01032671.1:0-19798 GCA_004026665.1 Murina feae
ACATGTGTTACCACTGTAAACTGAGGCTGAAAAATATTTTCAGTGTACTCCAAGGCTGAAACGCATGTTCCCAGTGTTCTCCAAGCTGAAACACAATTCACCGTGTATTCCAAGGCTGAAACTCATGGTCCCAGAGTTCTCCATGGCTGAAACATGTTTTCCTAGTATACACCAATGTGAAACATGTATTCCCACTGTACACTCAGGCTGAAACTCGTGTTCCCCTTGTACTCCAAGCTAAAACACATATTCCCAGAGTAATCACAGCTGAAACTTGGGTTCCCAGTGTACTCCAAGCTGAAACATGTGTTCCTATGGTACACCAAGGATGAAACTCATGTTCCCTGTGTACTCCATACTGAAACATGTATTCCCAGTGTACACAGAAGCTTAAACACGTATTCCCAGTGTACTCCAAGCAGAAACATGTGTTCTTAGTATACATCGAGGCTGAAACCAGTGTTCCCATTGTACACTGAGGCTGATACACACATTTTCAGGGTACACCAAGGCTGAAACGCATGTTCCCATTGTTCTCCAAGCTAAATCACAATTCCCCTTGTATTCCAAGGCTGAAACTCATGGTCCCAGTGTTCTTCATGGCTGAAACTCGTGTTTCCATTATACGCTTAGGCTGGAATCGATATTTTCCATTTACACCCAGGCTGAAACATATGTTCCAAGTGTTCTCGAAGATAAAACACAACTCCCCTTATATTCCAAGGTTGAAACTCATTGTCACAGTATACTCAATGGCTGAAACACATGTGCCTTCTGTATTCCTAGCTGAAACATGTTTTCCCAGTGTACACCATGGTGAAACATGTGTTCCCATTGTACTCTGAGGCTATGACTCGTGTTCACACTGTAAACAGAGGCTGAAACATATTTTCAGTTTACTCCAAGGATGAAACGCATGGACCTAGTGTTCTCCAAGCTTAAACACATTCCTCTTCTATTCCCAGGCTGAAACTCATGGTCACTGTTCTCCATGACTGAAACACATTTTCCTAGTATACACCAATGTGAAATACACATGTTCCCATTGTACACTCACGCTGAAACACGTGTTGCCCTTGTACTCCAAGCTGAAACATTTGTTCTTAGAGAACATGGAGGCTGAAACTCGTGTTTCCAACTGGAAACACATGTGTTAGATTAATATACACTGGCAACACATGTTTCAGCTTGAGTACACTCTGAACAGGTTTCAGCCTTGACCTATAATGGGAAGATATGTTTTAGCTTGGAGAACTGTGGGAACATGCATTTCAGCCTTGGATTACGCTTGGAACACGTGTTTCCCACTGGGAGTACACTGGGAAAACTAGCTTCAACCTTGCAGTACACTAGAACACGTGTTTCAGGCTTGGAGTACTCTGGGAACATGTGTTTTAGCTGGAAGAACACTAGGAATATGTGTTTCAGCCTTCAAGCACATTGCAAATATATTTTTCAGCCTTAGAGTTCTTTTGGAACATGTATTTCAGCTTTGCAGTACTGGAACGCATGTTTCAACTTAGCAGTACACCGGAAACATGCATTTCAGCATTGGATTACACTGGAAAATGTGTTTCATCCATGGAGTACACTGGAAACATGTGTCTCAGCCTTTACATAAACTGGGAACTTGTGTTTCAGCATCAGCATACACTGGGAACACATATTTCACCTTAGAGGACACTGGAAGCACATGTTTTAGCTTTGATTACACTGAAAAGATGTGTTTCAGCCTTGGAGTACACTAGGAACTTGTATTTCAGCCTTGGAGTACATTGAACTCGTGTTTCAGCCTGGGGGTACACTAAACTCTTTTTTCAGCATTGCAGTAAACTAGGAATACGTTTTTCAGACTTTCTGTACACTGAAACACGTGTTTCAACATTGAAGTACTCTGGAAACACGTTTTAGCCTTGACATACACTAGCAACATGTCTTCTCTCTTGAAGAACACTGGGAAAAAGCGTTTTGGCTTTGGAGTACTCTTTAAATACGTTTTTCAGCCATAATGTACAATGGGAACACTTGTTTGATCTTCTATGTACACTGGGAACTGATGTGTCAGCTTGGAATACACTGGCAACACATGTTTCAGCTTGGAGTATACTGGGAGCACTTGTTTCAGCCTTGACATACAATGGTAACATGTATTTTAGCTAAGAGAACACTGGGAAAATGCGTTGCAGCCTTGGAATAAACTGGGAACACATCTTTCAACCATGACGTACACTAGGAACATGCATTTTAGCTTTGAGAATTCTGGGAACATGCTTCAAAGCCTTGGAGTACACGGGAAACACGTGTTTCAGCATTGGAGTACACTCGGAACATGTGTTTCACCCATTGAGTACACTGGGAACATAATTTTCAACCTTGGTATACAGTGGGAACAAGTGTTTCAAGATTGGAGTACACTTGGAACATGGGTTTCAGATTTGGAATACATTGGGAACATGTCTTTCAGCCTTGGTGTACACTGTGACTACTTGTTTCAGCCTTGCAGTACCCAGGAACACAAGTCTTCACTTTAGAGTACACTGACAACACTTGTTTCAGCATTGATATATACTAGGATCATGCGTTTTAGCTTGGAGATCCCTGGGAACATGCTTTTTAGGCTTGGAGTATTCTGGGAACACGGGATTCAGCATTGGAGTACACTGGGAACACGTATTTCAGCCTGGGAGTAAACTGGGAACCCATGTTTCAGCCTGGATAACACTAGGAACATACATTTCAGCTTGGATTACACTGAAACCCGGGCTTCAACCTTGGAGTATTCTGGGAACATGTGTTTCATTCGACCTTGACGTACACTAAGAACATGTCTTTTCTCTTGGAGAACACTGGGAAGAAGCTTTTCAGCCTTGGAGTACAGTGTAAATATGTTTTTTCATCCATAGTGTACAATGAGAACACGTGTTTCAACCTCTGTGTACACTGGGAACTCAAGTGTCAGCTTGGAGTACACTGACAACACATGTTTCAGCTTGGAGTATACTGGGAGCACTTGTTTCAGCCTTGACGTACACTAGGAACATGTCTTTTCTCTTGGAGTACACTGGGAAAAAGTGTTTCAGCCTTGGAGTACACTGTGAATACATTTTTCAGCAATAAGGTACAATGAGAATTCGTACTCCAGCCTCTGTGTACACGGAAACTTGTGTGTCAGCTTGGAGTACACTGGCAACACGTTTAAGCTTGGATATACTGTGAGCACTTGTTTCAGCCTTGAAGGACAGTGGTAATGTGTCTTAGCTTGGAGAACACTGGGAACATATGTTTCAGCCATGGTGTACACTGGGAACATGTGTTTCAGCCATTGAGTACACTGGGAACATAATTTTCAGCATTGGTATACAGTGGGAGCACGCATTTCAAGCTTGGAGTACACTTGGAACATGCATCTCAGAGATTGAGTACACTGGTAACATGAGTTTCAGCCTTGACATACACTGAGACTACTTGTTTCAGCCTTGCAGTACACTGGAACACATGTTTCCACCTTAGAGTACATTGAGAACACTTGTTTTAGCTTTGATGTACACGAAGACCATGTGTTTTAGCTTGGAGATCACTGGGAACATGCTTTTTAGCTTTGAAGTACACTGGGAACACGGGTTTCAGCATTGGAGTACACAGGGACACCCGTTTTAGCATTGCAGTACACTGGGAAAAAGTGTTTCAGGCATGGAGTACACTGGGACCATGAGTTTCAGACTTGAAATAGTAGGAGAATTGTGTTTTAGCTTGGAGAACACTGGGAACATTGGTTTAACCCTTGGAGTACACTGTGAACATGTGTTTCAGCCTTGACTTGTACTAGGAACATGTGTTTTAGCTTTGAGAACACAGGGAACATGGGTTTCAGCGTTTGTAGTGCACTGGGACACATGTTTCAGCATTGGAGTACACTGGAAAAATGTGTTTCAGCCATGGAGTACAATGGGATCATGAGTTTTAGCCTTGCAATACAAGGGGAAATGTGTTTTAGTTTGCAGAACACTGTAAAAAAAGGTTTCAGTCTTGGAGTACACTGAATATATGTGTTTCATCTCAGTGTACAAAGGGAACACAAGTTACAGCCTTGGTGTACAATGTGAAAAAGTGTTTCACCTTAGTGAACACTGGGAAAACGTGTCAGCTAGGAGTACACTGGGAACGTTTCTTTCAGTGATGGAGCATACTGGGACTATGAGTTTCAGCCATGGAATACAAGGCGAATTGTGTTTTAGCTTGGAGTTCACTGGGAACATGCGTTTCAGCCTTAGAGAACACTGAATATATGTGTTTCAACTTCAGTGTACAATGGAAACACAAGTTTCAGCCTCTATGTACACTAGGAACATCCATTTCAGGCTTGGAATAAACTGGGAAAACGTATTTCACACTTGGAGAACACTATGAGCATGTATTTCAGCCTGGATGCATACTAAGAACATGCGTTTTATTTTGGAGAACACAGGGAACATGCGTTTCAGCATTGGAGTACACTCAGATATGCATTTCAGCATGTATACTATGAACACAAGTTTCTGCTTGGAGAACACTGGAAACATCTGTTTCAGCCTCAGTGTACGCTGAAAATATGTGTTTCAGACTGAGTGTACAATGGAAACACGAGTTTCAGCCTCCATGTTCACCAACAACACATGTTTAAACTTGGAGTACACTGAGAATTCATGTGTCAGCTAGGAGTATACTGGGAACATGAGTTTCAGCCATGGAGTATACTGGAACCATGAGTTTCAGCCTTGCAATACAAGGGGAATTGTGTTTTAGCTTGGAGAACACTGGGAAAATGCGTTTCATCCTTGGTATACACTGAAAATATGTTTCAGCCTCCACGTTCACTAAGAACACATGTTTCAGATTGGAGTACATTGGGAACCCATGGTTCAGCTTGGATTACACTGAGAACATGTGTTTTAGCTTGGAGTACAATGGGAACATGCGTTTCACCCTCCCGTGTACACTTAAAATATGTATTTCAGGCTGAGTATACAATGTAAACACAAGTTTCAGCCTCCAAGTTCACTAAGAACACATGTTTCAGCTTGGCTTACCCTGGGAAGGTGTGTTTTAGCTTGGAGTACAATGGGAACATGTGAATACTAGGAAAACATGTTTCAGCCATGGAGAACACTGGGACCATGCGTTTCATCCTTGGAGAACACTGAAAATATGTTTCAGCCTCAGTATACAGTGGGAACATGAGTTACAGCCTCAGAGTATAATGGGAACACGTGTTTCAACATGGTGTACACTGGGAAAACATGTTTCAGATAGGAGTACACTGGGAACATGTGTTTCAGCCATGGAGAACCCTGGGACCATGAGTTTCAGCCTTGGACTACAAGAGGAATTGTGCTTTAGCTTGGAGAACACTGGGACCATGAGTTTCAGCCTCAGTGTACACTGAAAATATGTGTTTCAGCCAGAGTGTACAATGGAAACACAAGGTTCAGCGCCATGTTCACTAAGAACACATGTTTCAGCTAGGAGTCCACTGGGAAAATATGTGTCAGCTAAGAGTACACTGGGAATATGTGTTTCAGCCATGAAGTATACTGGGACCATGAGTTTCAGGCTTGGAATAGAAGGGGAATTTTGTTTTAACTTGGAGAACACCGGGAACATGCGTTTCAGCCTCAGTGTACACTGAAAATATGTGTTTCAGGCTGAGTGTACAATGGAAGCATGAGTTTCAACCTCCATGTGCACAAAGAACACATGTTTCAGCTTAAAGAACACTGGGAACACATGTTTCAGCTTGTATTACACTGGGGACATGTGTTTTAGCTTGGAGTATAATGGGAACACGTGTTTCAACTGGAGCATACAGTGGGAACACGTGTTTCACTTTGGTGTATACTAGGAAAACATGTTTCAGCCATGGAGAATACTGGAACCATGCGTTTCATCCTTGGAGAACACTGAAAATATGTTTCAGCCTCAGTATACAGTGGGAACACGAGTTACAGCCTCAGAGTACAATGGGAACACGTGTTTCAACATGGTGTACACTGGGAAAACATGTTTCAGATAGGAGTACACTGGAAACATGTGTTTCAGCCATGGAGAACCCTGGGACCATGAGTTTCAGCCTTGGAATATAAGAGGAATTGTGCTTTAGCTTGGAGAACACTGGGACCATGCGTTTCAGCCTCAGTGTACACTGAAAATATGTGTTTCAGCCAGAGTGTACAATGGAAACACGAGGTTCAGCCACCATGTTCACTAAGAACACATGTTTCAGCTAGGAGTACACTGGTAAAACATGTGTCATCTAGGAGTACACTGGGAACATGTTTCATCCTAGGAGTACACTGGGAATACACGTATCAGCCTTGAAGAAAACTGGGAACACATGTTTCAGACTTGGAGTACACATGAACATATGTTTCAGCCTTGACATATGCTAGGAACATACGTTTAACTTTGGAGAACACTGGGAACATGCGTTTCAGCATTGGAGTACACTGGGACACGCGTTTCAGCATTGGAGTACACTGGGAAAATGTGTTTCAGCCATGGAGTACACTAGGACCATGAGTTTCAGCCATGTAATAAAGTGGAAACACGCGTTTCAAGCTTGGAGAACACTTGGAACATGCGTTTCAGAGTTGCAGTACACTAGGATGCACATTTCAGCTTGGATTACACTAGGAACATGTGTTTTAGCTTGGAGTACATTGAAAATGTGTGTTTCAGCCTCAGTGTATAATGGGAACACAAGTTTAAGCCTCTGTGTACACTGGGAAAACATGTTTCAGCTTGGGTACACTTGGAACAGATGTTTAAGCTTGGAATACACTGGGGACATGGGTTTCATCTTTGAAATACACTGGGAACATGCTTTTCAACCATGGAGTAAACTGGGAACACGTGTTTCAGACTTCGAGTACATTGGGACCATGAGTTTCTGCCTTGAAATACAATTGGAAATGTGTTTTAGTTTGGAAAACACTGGAAACATGCGATTCAGCCTTGAATAACACTGCTAACACTGAGTTTCAGAATTGCAGGACACTAGAACACATGTTTTAACCTTGGAATACACTGGTATCATGCGCTTCAGCTTTAGAGTACACTGCAAACACATGTTTCAATCTTGTAGTACATTGCAACACACATTTCAAACTTGGAGTACACTAGAAACACGTGTTTCAGTCTTGACGTACACTGGGAACAAGGGGTCAGCTTGGAGAACATTGAGCACATGTTTTTCAGCCTTCAAGTACACTGCAAATAGGTGTTTCAGACTCAGTGTAAAATGAGAACACAAGTTTTAGCCTCGGTATACTTTGGGAACACACGTTTCAGCTTGGAGTAGACTGAGAACATGTGTGTCAGCCTTGGAGTACACTGGGAACACGTTTGTTCCACAGTGTACAATGGGAACATGTGTTACACTCTTGGTGTACACTGACCACACATGTTTCTGCTTGGAGTACACTGGGAACACATGTTTCACCTTGGATTACACTGGGAACATGGATTTCATCTTTGAAGTATACTGGGAACACATGTTACAGCCTTGGAGTAAACTGGGAACACGAATGCAGACATGGAATACACTGGGACCATGACTTTCAGCCTTGGAATTCAAGGGAAATGTGTTTTAGCTTGGAAAACACTGGGAACATGTGTTTCAGCCTTGGAGCACACTACAAACGTGAGTTTTAGCCTCACAATACATTGGAACACGAGTTTCAACCTTGGAATACACTGGGAATATGTTTGTCAGCCTTGGAGTACACTGGACAAACATGTTTCAGTCTTGTAGTATACTGGAAGACATATTTCAACATTGGAGTACACTGGAAACACATGTTTCAGCTTTGATGTACACGGGAATCATGGGTTTCAGCTTGGAGAACTTTGAGAACATATATTTCAGCCTTGGAGTAAACTGGGAACATGTGTTTCAGACTTGGAGTACAGTATGAACATGTGTTTCAGGCTTGATGTATACTAGGAACATGCGTTTAACTTTGGAGAACACTGGGAATATGCGTTTCAGCATTGGAGTACACTGGGACACAAGTTTCTGCTTGGAGTACACTGAGAACACATGTGTCACCTTGGATTACACTGGGAACATAAATTTCATCCTTGGAGTACACTAGAAACACGTGTTTTAGCATTAGAGTAAACGGGGAACACATGTTGCAGACTTGGAGTACACTGGGACCATGAATTTCAGCCTTGGAATACAAGGGGAAATCTGTTTTTACTGGGAACATGTTTGTCAGCTTTGGAGAACACTGCAAACACGGGTTTCTGCCTTGGAGTACACTGGAACACGTGTTTCAAAATTGGAATAGACTGTAAACATGTGTTTCAGCATTAGAGTAAACTGAAAACACATCTTTCAGTCATGTAGTACACTGGAACACTTATTTCAACATTGGAGTACACTAGAAACACATGATTCAGCCTTAACGTACACTGGGAACATGGGTTCTAGCTTGGAGAACATTGATAACATGTGTTTCAGACTTGGAGTACACTACAAACACATGTTACATCCAAATTGTACAATGGGAACACATGTTACCACCTTAGTATACACTGGCAACATATGTTTATACTTGGAGTACACTGGAAACACATATTACAGCTTGGATTACACTGGGAACATGGGTTTCATCCATGGAGTACACTGGGACTATGAGTTTCTGCCTTGGAATACAAGGGGAAATATGTTTTAGCTTGGACAAGACTGGGAACCTGCGTTTCAGCCTTGGAGAACACTGAAAACATGAGTTTCAGCCTTCCAGTACACTGGAACACAAGTTTCAACCTTGGAATACACTGGGAACATGTTTTTCTGCCTTGGAGTACACTGGGAACACATGTTTCAGTCTTGTAGTATACTGGAAGACATATTTCAACATTGGAGTACACTGGGAACACATGTTTCAGCTTTGACGTACACTGGGATCATGGGTTTTAGCTTGGAGAACTTTGAGAACATGGATTTCAGGCTTGGAGTACACTTCAAATAGGGCTTTCAGACTCAGTGTAAAATCACAACACATGTTTCAGCCTCGGTATACACGGGGAACATATGTTTCAGCTTTGAGTACACTGTGAACATGTGTGTCAACCTTGGCATACACTGCAAACACATGTTTCATCCACAGTGTACAATGGTAACATGTGTTAACAGCCTTGTTGTACACTAGCAATGAATGCTTCACTTGTATTACACTGGGAACACATATATCAGCTTGGATTACACTAGGAATATGGTTTCATGCTAGGAGTACACTGGGAATACAAGTTTCAGCCTTGGAGTAAACTGGGAACACGTGTTTCAGACTTGGAGTACACTATGAACATGTGTTTCAGGCTTGACATATACTAGGAACATATGTTTAATTTTAGAGAACATTGGGAACATGCATTTCAGCATTGGAGTACACGGGGACCCTGAGTTTCAGCCTTGGAATACAGTGGGAACATGCGATTCAAGCTTGGAGTACACTTGGAACATGGGGTTCAGAGTTGGAGTACACTGGGACACACGTTTCAGCTTGGATTACACTGGGAACGTATTTTAGCTTGGACTACATTGAAAACATGTGTTCCACCTCAGTGTATAATGGGAACACAAGTTTAAGCTTCAGTGTACAATGGAAAGACATGTTTCACCTTGAAATACACTAGGAACAGATGTTTCAGCTTGCATTACAATGGAAACATTGGTTTCATCCTTGGAGTACACTGGAAAAACGCGTTTCAACCATGGAGTAAACTGGGTACACGTGTTTTACACATGGAGTACACTAGGATCATGAGTTTCAGTCTTGGAATACAATTGGAGAACACTGGAAACATGGGTTTCTGCCTTGGAGAACGCTGAAAACACGAGTTTCAGCCTTGCAGTACACTAGAACACATGCTCAACATAGGACTACACTGGGGTCAAACAGCTTTCTACAATCTTTCCTCATGTTCAAAAGTGATTTTTACTTATTTTCACACTATATGTTATAAGTCATTCCTTCTCTTCAGGGAAATCCTAGGGGTTTCTAACACTGTCCTGCACTGTGCTTGCTAGTGTATTTCACGGGATTTCCCACTTTGTACAAACATCTTTGAAAACTCTTTCTTCACAATGAAATTTGATTCACAGTAGTTTTCCAACCATTTCACTCAATGAATCCTCAGTGGTTTATCACACTGCTGAAGTGCACCTGCGGCTCTTTCTGTGTTTTACCCGCATCATACAAAATGCTTTCTATACACCTTCCTCACACTGAGAAATCATTTTCCTGTCTTTTCTAACCATTTTGTCCATTTTACTGCTGCTGGTTAGTGACTTCAAAGTTGATTCCAACAGTGTGCTGTAATAAGTTTACTGCTCTTAAGCGCTGATGTCCCCTTATGGTCACTCAGCTTTCTACAATCTTTCCTCATGTTCAAAAGTTATTTTTACTTGTTTCCACACTATTTTTTATCAGTGACTCCTTCTCTTCATGGAAATTCTAGTGGTTTCTAATATTGTTGTGTACTGTGCTTACTAGTATAAGGCCCGGACCCAGACCCCCCCTTTGCCACTGGAGACGACGGCGACCCCAATTACCACAGGAGACGAAAACTTGCTGTAAAAGGCACGAGGTTTATTTCAGTGCGCTGGGCTCAGCTCACAGCTCATGCAAGAGCCAAAAGCTAAGCACCCTACAGCAAAAATTTTAGGCTTATATAGGCAAAAGCTATAAGGCTAAGGGGTGGGGGACAGACACAGCAGATGCACCTGGTGCCTGGTAAGAGTTTTCATAAGGAGCCTTTGTTTATTAATCAGCAAACCAGGAGGACAAATGGGGAAGGTTTGGCTGTGAAGTTTCTTAGCTAGGTCAGGTCCCTATCAGCAAAGGGAAGGAAGAGCCAGCTACAAAACAATAAAACCTCTCAGCCTGGCTCTTATCAAGAAAGGGGAGGAAGAGCCTGCTGTAAAGCAGTAAAACATTCTGGTCAGGCCCTTATCTCAGAACTAATTATCTATACCAGCTCGGGACTGTTTCTTGGGATGTTAAAGAGGTCACATTCCTTTCCCATGGTTCATTCCCACGCCTAGAGAGTGTGACTAAACAAGCAAATCTTCTTTAAAAACTTTTATATTCTTTCATTCCCCCATTTGCTTTTGAGGTAAGTTCTAATCTTTGAACTTTAGTTTACACATTTCTATTTCCAGTGTCCTCTTGTTGACAGAGGGACTGGTACTGCTGTCTGAGCACTAATACCTGTACTGCACTTATTCTCTCCCGGATGAATGTGATTAGACGATTTAAAATGCAGGGCCGAAGGTGAGAATTAAGAGCAGGATAATAAAGGGTCCTATTATGGCAGACATAAGGGTGGTGAACCAGGGGGACCGGCTATACCAACTTTCAAACCAGCCTTGCTGTGCTTCGCGGTCCTGTTGTCTTTTGTTTAATCTTTCCCTAAGTTTGGACATGAAATCTTTCACTAGACCCGAATGATCTACATAAAAACAGCATTCTTCTTTTAGTGATGTATATAAGCCACCATCTTTGAGAAATAGAAGGTCTAATCCTCACCTATTCTGGTGTATTACCTCAGATAAAGATGTCAATGACTCCTGTAGGTTTGTGATCGACCGCTCTAAGGCTTTCAGGTCTTCATCTACAGCTACCCGTAGCTCCTCAATGTGTCGAGGAGTCTGGATGAGTGCAGCTGTCCCTGTCCCTACTCCAGCAGCTATACCCAGGCCCATTAATACAGCTAAAGTGAGTGAAACTGGTTCTCTCCTGTACCTATGAGGTTGGAGATTAAATTCTGCCTCAAATGGACCTGCTTCGTGGTAGATGACTCTAGGAATCAGTTGTACTAAAACGCAGTAATCCTTGTCAGGCTGAAATGCTTGGGTGGACAGACAGGGTGTTAACCCCGTGTTACAGGCCCACCAACCCCCCCGGGTGGGGCTCCAAGTAAAAGTTTTCAGAGGTCTTAGTTACCAATATGGAGGTGTTACAGAGCCTCTGTTTTTCAGGTGGGACAGTCCCAAGGCAGAGGCCCTTCCCCGTAATTTCTGTAATAGTGAGGCGTGAACTCTAATCGCGCTTACTCCCGCTGTGGTGTAGCTAAAGTTTCCAGGGAATGCTTTTCCCTCATAGTAAGGGGGCCCTGCTGTAAGGCATAACCAACAGGACTCAGGTTAGGGTTGGTGAAGTTGAGCACCTTAAAGGCCCCCTGTACAAGATTTAGTAGCCTGTCTTGGGTACTCGGGCTTGTCTGACTGAGGTTTGGACTACTGTTTCTAGGCATAACCATGGAGCTGTCCCCCGGAGGGGGGCTGAGGTTGACGTTGCCGGGCAAGGCAGGCGGATTGTCTCTCATGAAAGGGAGGTGTGGGGGGCCCTGAATGGGCAGCACAGGATTTGGGCCCACTGGGGTTTTATAGGGGACTTCCACCGTAAGCTTGATTGTAAAAGTTAATCCTTTGTCAGGTCCTGAAAGGTGGAAGCAGAGCCCCCACGTTCTTCCCTTTACCCAGTCCGGTGATGCTTTCCCTTTTTCTATGAAGGAGATTTCTAATGGATTACACCATCCCTGGCTGTTACAGTCTCCCAAGGTCTGGTTATGCTTTACTATAATTAAGTCCCACGAAGACGTAGGCTGCCAGTGTGCCTGACCCGTAGTTTCACAGCCCCAGGCTTTACAGAAATAGCTCTCTATTCCCCCGCATCTATGGGCCTCACTCCTGCTTCTACCATCACTGGGGCAGACGTAGAAGGGGTACTTCTTGGGAGGATAACTGATTGAGACAGGGCTCTGATTGCATCCTAGCCCAGTTATGACTAGATTAGAACCACCATAACCCATATAGGCTCTATATTCTCCACCTAGTCTTACTCTCGGGTGAGCTGTCCGGGTTTGTTCAACTGTGAGGTTTGGGATATCCCAGTGGTCTGACCCAGCCACAAGGGCACAAACGTCAGGAGTCAGAGAGGGCCACCACACCCAAAGGGGGCTTTCCCAGGTGACATTCCATGCTAGGTCCCCAGTCTGAGATATAACCTGCCATGTTAACCGCATGGGGGCATGGGGGTTTAAGCTACTTATCAATGGAGGGTATGTCCATAGAAGCAGGGAGACGGTGAACAGGGAGTTTGAGGGGATTGTCAATCTTCTCCACTTTCCACTCTGGTGCTGGTGGTGGTGCTGGCTTGACATGCGAGGCATGGATCCAAGTAGAGATGCCATCAACTTTCACTGCAGTTGGAGTCGTAAGCAGCACTAGGTATGGTCCTTTCCACCGTGGTTCGAGGTTGGCCGCACGGTGGCGCCGAACGTACACAGAGTCTCCAACCTGGAACTGATGCGGCACTTGCAGGTCCCCAGGCTCATAGGCCTCAGCCAGTCTGCTCTACACCTCCTTCTGCACAGTCTCAAGAGCCTTTAATCTGGTATACAGAGATTGAGAAGAGTAAGATTCTGAGAAGGGAAGAAGTGGTATGGTAACAAGAGGAGGGTGTGCCCCATACAGAATTTCGAAAGGAGTCAGCTGAAAGGGGCCAGGGGTGTCACGAACACGGAACAAGGCAAAGCAAAGGAGGACTGTCCAGTCTGTAATGCCAGTCTCTAAGGATAATTTAGTCATGGTCTCTTTTAGAGTTCTATTCATTCTTTCTACCTGCCCTGAACTTTGGGGCCTATAAGCACAATGTAACTTCCAATCCAGCCCCAGGATTTTGGTCAATCCCTGACTTACCTGGGCAACAAACACAGGGCCGTTGTCAGACCCTATTACCTTAGGCATTCTAAATCTTGGGAAGATGTCCTGCAGTATTGTCTTGGCCACTACTTGAGCAGTTTCCTTCTTTGTAGGAAAAGCCTCGACCCATCCTGAAAAGGTGTCTATGAACACTAGTAAGTATTTGTATCCGTACCTGGCTGGTTTTACCTCAGTAAAGTCTATTTCCCAATAGCTTCCGGGGCGGTCTCCTCTGAGCCACTTGCCCTGCGACAGCTTGCTGGGTTGAGCATTCACCATTTGGTAAGGCTTGCAATCTTTTACTATGGTATGTGGCAGTGCTCCTAGTTTTATAACATAATATGGTGAGGACTGTACTATGGCCTTCAAATGTTTCAGGCCCAGATGAGTCAGTCTATGAAGATACCTGAGGAAAATAACGGCCTGTTTCTCTGGGAGGATGCTCTTCCTTTCTGGAGTTTCCCGAATCCCTTCTGGAGTTTCCAGGTGAAACCCCAACTGGTCCATACTCTTAAGGTCTTGTTCTGAATATTCAAATCTCTTAATGGAAGGATAGGTTATTTTCTCAGTCACTGGTAAGGATAGGATGGACAGGATACAAAAGCTCTGTGCTGCTTGTTTAGCTTCCCTGTTGGCCCTTCTATTTCCTTCTGCAACTTTAGACCCATCTTTCTGGTGCCCAGGGCAATGAATGATTGCCACCTTCTTGGGGAAGTGGACAGCCTCTAGTAGGCCTAAAATTTCTTCTTTATGCTTGATTTCCTTCCCCGCCAAGGTCAGTAGCCTTCGCTGCTTATAGATGGCCCCGTGTATGTGGGCAGTTGCAAAGGCATACCTGCTATCAGTGTAGATGTTGACTCTTTTCCCTTCTGCTAGTCGCAAGGCCTGAGTCAGAGCAAGTAACTCAGCTTTCTGGGCTGATGTCCCTTCAGGCAGGCTGCTTGCCCAGATAACCTGTCTATCATCTACCACTGCCGCCCCGGCCACCCTTTTACCTTCTGTGATATAACTGCTCCCATCTGTATACCAGGTCAGCTGAGTGTCTGGCAGAGGCTGATCTTGAAGGTCCTTCCTGGTGCCTGTCTCCTCTGCCAAAATTTCTTGACAGGTGTGTATTACTTTTTCAGGAGCAGTGACGTCGGGCAGTAGGGTGGCCGGATTTAAAATGACAGGTGAGCCAAACTGGATCCTGTCCTCATTCAGGAGGAGGCTCTGGTAATGTGTCATGCGGGCGTTAGATAACCACTGATCAGGGGGCTGTCTGATGATGCTTTCTAGGGCATGGGGAGCAATAACCGTTAGTTTTTGTCCCATAGTCAACTTATCAGCGTCTTTTACTTACACTGCCACCGCCGCTACAGACCTCAGACAAGCCGGCCAGCCACTAGCAACTGGAAGAGATAAGCTACTGATCTTTTCTATGGCCCTAAGGGTTGGGTTAGCACTCCTCGGGCTACTCCTCCTCTTTCGTCTATGTATAGGATAAAGGGCTTTTCTACATCTGGTAGGGCCAGGGCTGGTGCTGACAACAATGCCTTTTTGATGTCATCAAAGGCCTGCTGCTGGTTGTCACTCCACTCAAACGGGAACCTTCCTTTGTAAAAGGGTAGAGGGGAGCTGCCAGGGTAGCAAACCCGGGGATCCATAAGCGACAGAACCCTGCAGTCCCCAGGAATTTCCGCACTTGGCGAGGTGTGCATGGGACAGGTATCTGTGTCACAGTCTGTTTTCTGGCCTCCGTTAGCCACCTCTGCCCCTCTTTTAGGGTGTATCCCAGGTATGTTACCTCTCTCTGGCAGATCTGGGCCTTTTTGGCAGAGGCTCGATACCCCCGGCAAGCCAGTTCTTCCAGCAGCAGCTCTGTGCCCCGACGACACTCTTCTTCTGTTGCCCCTGCCAGTAGCAAGTCATCTACATATTGTAAGAACGTTACCTGAGGGTGGCTGGCATGGAAGTGGGCTAGGTCCTGGTGGAGGGCCTCATCAAAGAGGGTCGGGGAGTTCTTAAACCCCTGAGGTAGTTGAGTCCATGTTAGCTGTCCTGTCTTCCCAGAGTCAGGGTCTCTCCACTCGAACACAAATATGTTCTGGCTGGCGGGGTGTAGCCGCAGGCAAAAGAAGGCATCCTTCAGGTCCAGGACAGTGTACCAGACGTGGTCCGGGGGAAGAGAACTCAACAGGTTATACGGGTTAAGCACATTGGAGTGGATGTCTTGTACCCGCTTATTTACTTCCCTTAAGTCCTGCACAGGGCGATAATCTCCCGTGCCGGGTTTCTTGACAGGCAATAAAGGGGTGTTCCATGGGGACTGGCACTTTACTAGTATGCCCAGTTGTAGGAGACGTTGAATATGAGGCTTAATTCCTTCCCGAGCCTCCCTTGTCATAGGATACTGGCGTACTGCCACAGGAGTAGAAGTAGCTTTGAGTTCTATGACTATAGGTGGCCTTTCTGCTGCCAGTCCCATTCTAGCAGTTTCAGCCCACGCCCTAGGGTATTTTTCTAGCCAGTCATGTATGTGGCTAGTCCCTTTTTCCTGCTGCTTTTCAAAGAGTCTATGTTCATCCTCTAGGCGCATGGTCAGGGTGTTATTCTTTTATTTTTATTCTGGGTCACCTCCGGCCCATCAAGAGTGAAGGTGATTTGGGCTCCCATTTTTGTGAGCAGATCTCTCCCAAGGAGGGGTGCAGGGCACTCAGGGATAACTAAGAACGAGTGGGTTACCCGTCCCACTTCCAGATCTACTGATCTTCGGGTAGTCCATGAATACTGCTGATGCCCTGTGGCCCCTACAACCCGGGATTTCTTGTGGGAGATGGGTCCTGATGGTTCGAGTAGGACCGAGTGTTGAGCCCCAGTGTCTACTAGGAACTCAACTCGCTTCCCCTCCACCTTAAGGGTTACCCTAGGCTCGGGAAGGGGTTCCGAGCCCCGTCCCTGCTAATCTTCTTCTTCTATGGCCAACACCTTCTGGGCAGCCCCCTTCTTCTTCTGGGGGCACTCCTTCTTCCAGTGTCCTTTCTCCTTGCAATAAGCACATTGGTCCTTTTCTAACGGGGTACGGTTGCCCAGGTTCCCTGACTTCCTAGACCTGCCTTGAGTCTGCTCCTGGTTTTTCTTTCCTACCACTGCGGTCAAAATCTTTGTTAAAGTCTGTTCCTGTTTCCGGTCTCTCTTTTCTTCTCGTTCTTCCCTCTCCTTCTCTCTTCTCTGCTCTTTCTCCTCCTCAGTCTCTCTTTTATGATACACTTTCTTAGCTTCCTTAACTAAATCCTGTAAGGAAAAGTCCTGCAGTCCCTCCATCCTCTGCAGTTTCCTTCTAATGTCCACAGCTGACTGCCCTATAAAAGCCAAGGCCACGGAACCCTTCTGTCCCTCGGTGGTAGGGTCAAATGGGGTATAACGTCTATAAGCCTCTATTATGCACTCGAGGAACACTGAGGGGGGCTCCGTGGCTCCCTGCATTACCTCTCTTACCTTAACCAAATTAGTGGGGTGTCTCGCTGCCCCATGGAGACCAGCCACCAGAGCCTGGCGATAGACTGTCAGTCGCTCCCTACCTTCTGCGTGTTGAAATCCCAGTCTGATCTGGAAAGGGGAAAAGCAATTTCAATCTCATTGAAGAGCTGGGTGGGACGCCCGTCTCTCCCTGGTACATTCTTCCTTGCTTCTAGTAAAATCCTCTCCCTCTCCTCTGTGGTAAAAAGAGTTTGCAGCAGCTGCTGGCAATCATCCCAGGTCGGCTGGTGAGAGAACATTAGGGACTCTACCAGCCCAGTCAGGCGCTGCGGGTCCTCTGAAAAAGGAGGGTGGTTTGTCTTCCAATTATACAAATCTGCAGAAGAAAAAGACCAATACTGTAGAGGCTGGAGAGGGGCCGGCCTGCCATCCATCGTCACCGGAGGGGGACCATAAGCCCTGAGGGGTAGGGCCACAGTAGAGTTGGGGGTTAGGGCTCGGCGACTCCTAGTTCCCTGCGCAGGCCCTGACGGGAGATCCGCAGGGGGAGGGGAAGGGGCCGGAGCAGGGGAGGCTGCCTGCTGTGCTGGCAGAGAAGTCACTGCCGAGGAAGACACTTCCGCGGGAGCCGGTGCTGACGGGCCATCCACCCGGGTGGCCGCTGCTGAGGGAGGCGCGACCAAGGGAGCCGGCGCTAGGGGGGGGGGGCCGCTACCGGTGCAGGCAGAGGAAACACGGCCAGCGGGGGTGGACACGCAGCCGGTCCGTTGGCCACCAGAGCGGGTGGGGAGGTCGCCGGCAGGAACGTTGACAGGGGCGGGGACGCTGAAGCCGCCGGCGAGAACGCCGACAGCGCGGCAGCCGCCAGCACAGACGCGGACGCCGCCAGTGGGAAAGCCGGTGGGGGAGGGGAGTCAGCCTCGGTGGCGCGGGCCCCCCACAGGAACTAGGGCAGGAGGATACGGAGGGGGCGAGTCCAGCAAGAGAAGATCGGTCTGGATATCTGGATAGATCTTCTTTGGAGGGTCCAGGCGATCAGTTTTCTTCTCAGGACCAGCTGGTTGGATGGTCAGCACTCGAGTCTTGGCCTAGGGTCTGGCTGTGACAACCCAGGGCTCGACCCAAAGGGGAGGGTTCTGCACCAAGCTTTCCCAGACCATAATGTAGGGCTGCTGGTTCAGATGAGCCCTAGATCCTTTCTGAAAAACAATCTCCTTAACAGCAGAAATGAGAGACAAGTCAAAAGTTCCCCTAGAGGGCCAGCCAACACCCGAGGCTGGGCCATTCCAAGGAACAAAGAGCCTGCCACGGACCTCTCCTAATCTCAACTGATAGGTCGCAACCTCTTTTCTTTACTTCAGTCCAGTGCATTAAAGTCAAGCTTAGAGGAGTTGATACAGTCTGTCCCATCGTCAGAGTGGATATGTCAGAAACACAAATATAAACAATAACAATAACAAAAACCCTACAACCACTAGGACCCACCGTCCACACTTAGTTTTCCACAAACTTGCAACAGATGGGCGTGATCCCCATAGCCCAGACTCAAACCGGACTTGATCAGCACCCTCACAGCAGGAGTCTACCAGGCGTCCCTGGTCCTCCTCCCCTCCTGGGGCGTCCCCCAGGATGACAGCCTGTGGTCCCAAAGGCACGTCTACCGACCACAGCCCAGTCACTCTCACGAGATGACTGAGCAGCTGCAAAACCAGAAACCAGAAGTGCGCACACCAGACCAGACCAGACCAGACTTAACTGACACAAGGCAGACAGACACAGACAGACAGTTTGGGGTACCCCTTCCTTACTTCCAAGGTCGGCTCCGCGGATGAGGGGGTGGCCGTGCCTCCTGGCTGGCTCGCCAAATATAAGGCCCGGACCCAGACCCCCCTTTGCCATGGAGACGACAGCGACCCCAATTACCACAGGAGACAAAAACTTGCTGCAAAAGGCACGAGATTTATTTCAGCGCACTGGGCTCAGCTCACAGCTCATGCAAGAGCCAAAAGCTAAGCACCCTACAGCAAAAATTTTAAGCTTATATAGGCAAAAGCTATAAGGCTAAGGGGTGGGGGAGCAGACACAGCAGATGCACCTGGTGCCTGGTAAGAGTTTTCATAAGGAGTCTTTGTTTATTAATCAGCAAACCAGGAGGACAAATGGGGAAGGTTTGGCTGTGAAGTTTCTTAGCTAGGTCAGGTCCCTATCAGCAAAGGAGAGGAAGAGCCAGCTACAAAACAGTAAAAACTCTCGGCCCGATCCCAAGGGGGAGAGTGCCTCGCATCACAAGCCAACACATCCAGGAGCCCTGCAGCGGAGGTGCCCCGGGACCAGCCAGGACTCCAGGAGCACCAGAGCCCAAGGAGACGCAGTCTCAGAGGAACCGCACACCCTCCCACGAGAAAGTTGGAATTCGCTGAGATAAAGTTGCGATTTGTTCCAGGAGAGAGAAAACCACGTAAACAGACACCCAGAGAGGAGAGACCATGGGGAGACAAAGAAACAGTCCACATATGAAAGAGAAACAGGCATCGCCAGAAAAGGAAGTAAACGAAATGGAGGCAACTAACTTGTCAGAGAAGGAATTCA
>PVJC01032672.1:0-19793 GCA_004026665.1 Murina feae
GTAGATTAGAGGAAAGCAAGGATGAAGATGCAGTGCCTAGTTTTATGAGCTGCAATACTCTAATAATATTAGTAACAGTTACTATGTACTAGAGAGCTACTATTGCCAGTCACTTTATTAAAACAACGCTGATCTTCACAAAAGCTATTCAAAATAGGTATTATTTCTATTGAATTGATCCAGAAAGTAAAGCTTAAAATTAAGAATGACTTATGCAAGATGATGCAGTTGTTAAGCAAATTAAGGACTGTCTGGCTTAAAACTACTGCTTTTTCCACTAAATAAAGAGAGAATCATTGATGGGCTGCCTCCTGCATGCCCCCTCCTGGGGATTGAGCCTGGAACCTGGGCATGTGCCCTTGATCAGAATTGAACCCAGGACCCTTCAGTCCACAGGCCTATGCTCTATCCACTGAGAAAAACCAGCTAGGGCTAAGTAAGGTTTTTTTGTTTTTTAAGGATATAGATCTATTATATGTTCAAAAGGTAGCACTGGTGGTATTTAGTGCCTGATTGAAAGTTGGTGGGGGTCAGGATTTTGTATGAGTGCTTCCTATAAGTAAATGAGTTCCCTAGGATAATAGAAGTACTAAAGGTTAGGAAAAATGATAATCCAAGTGTTAACATTTTCATTGAATGTGGATAAATAAATAAGCTTTTGGAAAATAACAGTGATAAGGCAGTATGTTGGGAAATACAGCCAAATAGAATACATGTTTGGAAATATTTCTGCATGACAGATGAGGGATAATAGTTTGGAAGTGATACAGCATGTGTATCCTGTAGTTACAGGGAGACATTATTGTGTTTTTTTTAAATGAGCAACATGATCAGATCATTCATGTTATAGTTCAAATATGACAGATTTAGAATATATATTCTGTAGTAAGACTATGCCTGGACCTTCCTCTGTAAAATGGAATGAATCAAAACAATACTTGCCTCACAAGATAGTTGTGGGGAGTGAATACAATAAGCCATGTCAGTTGATTGACATATGTCCTGGAACATGTCCACCTTGAAGAAGTGTTTGTGTTAAAGTCCCCACATTTATAATTACTTTGACACAGTGGGGTTTTGTAAAATTGAATACATTAGGCTACACATAATAAAGTCCTATATTTAATGTAGAATTAAAGAAAATAAGCATTCATTTCTCCATCTTGCATCATGAAGAAGAAAGTGGTATTTTTTTTTGAACGAATTAAGAGGCTTGCTGTCATATTCAGACCTTCATGCCTTCTTTTATTCTTTGATTATATGAGTGAGTCAGTTTTGCTTATATACTTGGGGTGTTTCAAAGGCAAATATTTTGAAACATAAATTGTGCATGATGCCAGGACTTCAAATGTTAATAGCAAATCTCTTCTCTTCCTATTTTAGATGTAAATTACTTGCCCTTGTGTCTTCATAATAGAGAATACTTATGAAATGGACAAGGACCAGGGAAAGCATTTAGGTCACATCGTTAGTTGCATATGATTTAATGTAATCAAAATAACCAAGCATTGATAGCTTTATTACACATGGCCCTTTTTTTGTAATGACTTAGGAGATTCCACTTATAGTTCCATATTCATTTAGCTCGAAACTAACTCACAGAAGTGGCTCATACTTAGTGAACCTCAATCTACTGAACAGAACTAAGAGCATAGATGATAGAGTGGCTCATTTTGGACTCTGGGAAAGCTTGTAATGAGGTGAGAATCAAGTAGTAGTATAAGTCCTCAGTCAATTACAAATTATTCTATGCACTCCACATGGTGATATTAACCCCTATCTTCTAAGAGCTCATATCTTGCAGAAAAGATAAGAAACATTATTCACTGTACTACTGTATAAGGCATAATACAAGTTTCACAAATAGCCAACAATGAAGTGCTATGAGCTAAAAAATACACGTTTCATCATGATTTGGAGGCCTGGGCCCCAATATGGAAGAGCATCACAGGGGAACTGATATTTGAGCTGGAGGGATGGAAGAAAGAATGTACTCCCAACAGGTCTTCACACATTTGTTTCATTTTTGCCAGCTGCAAGAGGAAATTGGGGTCTTGAACTAACAAGAATTTCTTTTATTTTCAAAGGCAAGATGCTGATCTCCAAGCAGATTGAGTTAAAAAGGTCACTCTAACACAAGGGGGATTTACAGATCATCAGAAGGTTCCCTCTAGTTCTAAAGATCATAGCTATTTTAGATGCTACCCCTAAACAGTGTAGAGACCTATGTTATAGTGACATGGACTTCAAAATTGGAATTAGGAGCTCTAGCTGTGAGTCCCAACTCTGGCACAGATCAACAGTACAACCATGGATAAGGCATTTCTCCGCTCTGGGCCTGTTTATTTTTCTGGGAAATGGGCTGAAAATACCTGTTCTGTCTGTCTTGCAGAAATAGTTATTAAAAAAAAGAAGCATTTATTGACTATCCAACAACCATACTAGGGATAGGATTACAATGATAAATAGAGACACTTTTTTCAAGTTGCTCAGTCCAGAGCAGAAGACAGGCACATAAACAGACTGATAACATTATGCGCTGTTAAAAATGATCAGAGAAGAACAATTTAGGCAATACAAACTTTATTAACACATCATGAAGTGAACAGACTCCATAGGGAGAACTGCAAAATGGGGCAGAAGGCAGGAAGCTTTTATAGGATAAAGAATAAAGAACAAAGAAGAAAAACTAGAAAAGATCTGATTGGCAGGGGCACATAGTTAACCATGTTTGGTATGAGAAGGCCTGGAGTTGTCTTGGCATTTGGGGATTGTCTGATTGGATATACTATGTTTATGGTCAAGTGGAGTTTTACTGGACACGAGTTATTTAAGTTTCAGTTTGTTGACATGGCCCTCCAGGAAGGAGTAGCATTATCTTGGGGCTATAAGGTTATTTCAACAGTGATAAAAACTAAAGTATTTGCCCAAAGTGCTTTGGGATTTCTGTGAGCTAGAGAACTCAACTATGCCTGTAGGGCACAAACAAAACATTGTGAAGAGGTAATATTTGAGGAAGGACTTGAAGGAAATTTGTTGCACATATAAAGAAATAAATGGCATTCCAGGCAGGGGGAAAGTCAATGTATACAAAGACACAGAAGCATGAAAGCTTTGGTGAAGTCACAAGCATTTGAAGATGGCTGGAGAGTTGGGGACAATGTGACCATGAGAAAATGAGGCGGGCTATTCATCTGAGTTATTGTTAAAACTAAGACGTGCATCCTCTAAACTTGCAGGCATCCCCAAACTACGGCCCGCGGGACACATGTCTGGTATTTTGCCCCGCTGCCTGTCCTGCTTAAAATAATATATGTGCAGTGTGCATAGAATTTGTTCATAGTTGTTTTTTTAACTGTAGTCCGGCCCTCCAACGGTCTGAGGGACAATGAACTGGCCCCCTGTTTAAAAAGTTTGAGGACCTCTGCGTCTAAAGGCTAAATGCAGTGGTAGAGTGTTGGCCTTGCAGTGTACTAAAGTCTTTTGCCTATAGTTCCAAGATTTAATGGGAAACCTGAGACAACTGGGATTCTTGTGACTAATGTGCTGCTTGGTTTGCGTGGTTGATAGTGGTATAGTTCAAGTGACTCATCCTCTACTCCTTTACTGATAATGACTATTAATTTACTATCTTTCTTTTACACCATACATCCCAGATCCTGCCCTTTAATCCACGATGATAGAAATAGCTTGTCTGGCACATCAGCCACTCCAAAAGTAATGTTTTCTACTGTTTCTTAGAAAAACAAAACAAAACAAAACAAAAAACAAAACAGTTCTCTGAATGCAAACCAGATTGTTCCACTTCTAAAAGGCCTAGGTGACATATTGCCTAGGGGCTCATACTGAGCTCCATGGACCCTTGTCCCTATAAATTTAAGCTACTCCTCCCTCCATTCTCTCAATGTGCTGACAGTCTAGCTGAACAATAAGCGCATATACTCAATAACATTTGGATCTTTAACTGTTAGGACTCTAGTTAGTTCAGGAACATATTTTTTCTCTAGAATTGTTTTTCCTATTTTATGCCCCCCACTTTGCAGATTTTTATTCTATATGAAAAAATCTAGAATTAATTTGATGTTTTTCTATAGAGCAGTTGTTAACAAGTAGGTTGTTAACTTTCATGCTGATACCTGTATGATCAGTCACCTGTCTCTCAGATGGCAAAGGAGAGAATACACGAATATGAGTCAATTTACCACTAAACCTCACATTTGTAACATCTCAGGAAATTGTGCTGTGAATATTTTCATGTTGTTTTTAGCTTTTGTTGCTGCTTATTATTATTAAATACATACAGAAAGTCACCGTAGGTCCTAGGAAGGTTAGTGATAGCAGCAAAGTATAAATGAAAGTTGTGAGAACAACAATAGAGCTGAAGAAAGAAAGAATTGCAAAGTGTGATAGAGGTGTTTGAGTGTTGTGTGATCTGGCTACTTTTGAAATTGACTATTGGCATAATTTAAAAACATAAGAGACCATCAAGAGTGTTGATATTGTTAAAGGTGTGAAAGTACTCGTGAAACAATGATCACAGGCAATTGAGAAAGGTTAAAATGGAATCACTTGAGGGTCTGGAATGGATTAATTCAATTTATATTATTTCTAATGGGAAAAATGATTTTTTATTAAATCTTTATTGTTCAGATTATTACAGATGTTCCTTTTTTTAACCCCCATATCTCCCCTCCACCTGGTTCCCCCCCACCCTGTGCCTTTACCCCCACCACTGTAATTTTTGTCCAGTCGCTTCCCATACACCTCACACCTCCTTCCCCCTGAGAATTGTCAGTCCATTCCCTTTCTATGCCCTTACTTATATTCTATTCACCAGTTTATTCTGTTCATCAGATATTTCTAGTGACTTAATTGTTATATTCACTGGTTGATAGATACTTATTTGTTGTCACTTTGCTGTTCATAATTTTTATTTTTTACCTTTTTCTTCTTCTTCTTCTTCTTAAAGAATGCCCTTCAGCATTTCAAGTAATCCTGGTTTGGTGGTGATGAACTCCTTTAGCTTTTTCTTGTCTGTGAAGCTCTTTATCTGACCATCAGTTTTACATGATAGCTTTGCTGGGTAGAGTAATTTTGGTTGTAGGTTCTTGCTATTCATCACTTTGAATATTTCTTGCCACTCCCTTCTGGCCTGCATGGTTTCTGTTGAGAAATCAGCTGACAATCATATGGGTACTCCCTTGTGGGTAACTGTTTTCCTCTTGCTGCTTTTAATATTCTCTCTTTGTCTTTTGCCCTTGGCATTTTAATTATAATGTGTCTTGGTGTGGTCCTCCTTGGATTCCTTTTGTTTGGGATTCTCTGGCTTCCTGGACTTGTAAGTCTTTCTCTCTCACCAGGTAAGGGAAGTTTTCTGTCTTTATTTCTTCAAATAGGTTTTCAATATCTTGCTTTCTCTCTTCTTCTGGTACCCCTATAATTCTGATGTTGGTATGCTTAAAGTTATCCCAGATGCTCCTTACACTATCTTCACACTTCTGGATTCTTTTTTCTTTTCCAGTTGGATGCTTTTTGCTTTTTCGTTTTTCAAATCTTTGACTTGATTCTTGCGAACCTCTAGTCTGCTGTTGGATCTCTGTATAATATTCTTTATTTCAGTCAGTGTATGCTTAATTTCTAGTTGGTCCTTTTTCATATCCTCAAGGGTCTCACTAGATTTATTGAGGGTCTCACTAAATTTATCAGCGGTTTCTAGAAAATTCTTAAAAAATCTCAAAACTGTGATTTTGAACTCTATATCCAGTCATTTGCTTTCCTCCATTTCTGTCATTTGTGATCTGTTTCTTTGTCTCCACATTTTGGCTGCTTCCCTGTGTTGATAGAGTGGTGTTTTCTGTCCCAGCTGCAGTCTGTTATGTTAGGCTGCAGGCAGACAGGTGCACAGCTTGGGTGGGGTTATAAATTGGGTGGGGTAGGTTCTCAGAATCACCAGGGTGGAGCAACCCACAATGGCTGCCCCTCAGCTGGCTCTGCGGCTTTTCCCGTTTTGGTGTCTCCATGCCCTGGCATCTGCACACCCCTGAGTCCCCAAGTCTTGTAGCTCCACATTAGTATCGCTGGGAACAGCTCTGCTAGAAGCCACTCATCTTCTGCCCCGATGCCAGACAGCCCGCTTCGAGTTCAATGTGACGCCAGATCTTATAATCCCTTACAAGCCACCAACCCAGGTGCCGCCGCCACCGTTTCGCCCGCACCGCTTCCATGCTGCACGTCCATACCTCTCAGTTTTGGCGCCGAGATCTTCTACTCAGTCTCAATGCACTCCTTCTCTTGCCTTCTAATTGTAAAGCTCCTACTCCCTTGGTTCTGGAGAATGGCTGTTTAGTTTTATAGTTGTATTTTTTAATGTGGTTGTGGGAGGCTGTGCCTTTAGGTTTATACCTTATGCTGCCATGTTGGTTCTCTTGAAAAATGATTTTTTTAAACAATCACTTCTCAAACAGCCTTCCAGAATGAATTAAGTTCAAGATCTGAGATTCTACTGTATTTCCAATGAAGATCAGATAAGAGCACCAAATAACCAAATCATCAATTTGTCTCAATTCCAAAGGAGTAGAAAAGAAACTACTCAGTGACTTTAAGTCAATACCAGGGATACCCCCTTTTTAAAGTTATATGAGAACTTTATGCCAAAATGAGATTTTCTTATAGCAAATGATTATTTAGCCTTAGTAATTTCCAAATCAGCAAACATTTATTTGGTTCTACTATGTAGAAAATAGAATAGAAACTGCCCATAAAGGATTACAAAATTTAATAGCAGGATAAAAAGGAATATATGTAGAGGCTATGCTTATATCCCACTTCTGCTTTTTAATTTTATAAGAGCTCTTCTTGAACTATCATTTACAAATGGTAACATTCATTTGTTTTAAGTTTCAAGGATTTATATTAAATATACAGAGTTGTGCAATAATAACCAAATATGGATTTACAACATTTCCATCACCTCCAAAAGTCCCTTCAAAAATTTCCAGTCACCATCCATTCTCAGCCCTAGTCCTTGGAAACCACTAATCTACTTCCTGTGTCAATAGATTTTCCTCTCCTGGATACTTAATGTGAATGGAATCATACAATATATGACCTTTTGTACAATATATACCACTTAGCATAGTGTATTTGAGGTTACCCATGTTGTGTGTATTCCTTTTTGTTAATGACTAATATTCCCTCATATGGATGTTTCATATTTTGTTTATTCATTCATCATTTAATGGACATTTAGATTATTTCCGTTTTTTTTTTGGCTATGATAAATAATTCTGCTACATTAATAGGTCTTCCTGTGTATTCTGTGGACACATGTATTCATTTATCTTGGGTAGTGGAGAATTGAAGTGGAACATTGTAAAGGAAGTTTCTGTTGAAATTAAAAAAATAACTGCCAAAATGTTTTCCAAAGTGTGCTTTAGCATTATATATTTCCCACCAGTAATTTATGAGGCTCCATTTTCTCCAAATTTCTGTCAACACTTCATATTGTCAGTTTTTTTTACTTTAGTCATTATAATTCATACATAGCAGTATCTCATTGTGGTTTTAATTTGCATTTCCATAATGATTAATAATGTTGAGCAGCTTTTCATATACCTGTGTCTGTCTGTATGCCTCTTTAGAGTGGTGTTTATTCAAATACTTTGTCAATTAACAATACTTAAAATTTTCCAAAATGGGCATCTTATATTAAGTGTACTTATCACACAAAATAATAATAATAATTACTATTTTAAAAGAGGGTAGGGGAATTTCTTGGAGTGGATGGAGGTGTTTATGGCATAGTTTGTTGTGATGAGTATACTAGCCTGAGTACAGTCAGGGTGCTTTCTGGTGTAGAAAAAGCTTAAAGAAGTCTTGAAAGTTGTGTCCATGTAGAGGGAAGGGAAGAAAGGAAGACAATGTGACACAAGAGGTTAGAGAGCTTTAGGATATGTTTAAGAGCCAATGAAAAGAGCACAGCATAATTTAGCTTGTGAGGTACCCTGCCCTCATCAATCTCTGCTTTATCCTCTCTGCTCTGCTTAGGAGGGATGGGTGTGGTTAGCTGGCACAGCCATGGCATACTCAGCCCCAGAGTGCCTTATGTGCTACGCCAGCTCAGCCATGTTCAGTGACCCTGAAAGAAGGCAGTGAACGATTGAAAAAAGACAGACAAGAGAAGAAAGCTGGGTCTGGGTGGGATGCTGCTCCTGAATGTAGAGACAGCACCCACAAGCCATGTCTTTATTTTATAGCAGATGCCACGAGGCAAAGTAAGGGTGTGATAAAGATGTTTACAACATTCTCATGGGTTTCAATCCTACTCAACAACTCTATCAAGCCCACATCACTCAGGCACGTGGAGCCACATGTTTGGACCATAGGTTCAGGCTCACAATTACAGCTGTTGGCTATAATTGTGCTGGGAGGGCCCTGCCCTCCAAGCTGGGACTTGCACGTTGCCATAACAGGACTGTGCCCTCTCATCAGTCCAAGGCTTGAACCTGTCCAAAACACTGTAGCTGCACTCCACAGATGGGCAAGAAGTAGATGAGAAGGGAGATAGGAGAGTTATTATAAACTAGAGGCCCATTGCACAAAATTTGGGGTCCCTCAACCTGGCCTTCAACGACGCAAGTATTCTGCACCAGGCCTGGCAAGCATTTCCCTCATCCCCCCAGCTACTCCGTGCCTGCTGCCCAAAGGCCCTCTGTGGCCAGGGTAGAATGCTTGCCTCGTCACTACAGCGATGAGGCAAGCATTCTGCCAGGCCGCTCACACTGCCTGCTCTCAGAGGCCAACCCCTGGGACTGGGAGATTCTAGCAGGACTGAGAGGACTGGGCGCCACCATCTTGTGGCTATGGGCCCACCATCTTTGTGACAGAGCAATGGTTAATTTGCATATTGTGCTTTTATTAGATAGGATAAGTTTTGATCCTAATCAGAAATCAATGCCTTTGCATATTGCTTTGGTAATCTATTTGTTGTGCTCTTAGTTTCCATGTCCCCAGCACTGCTTGGTAGACATAAAGTAATTTTCCCTCAAAATTACTCATAAAAGTCAGTATCTTAAAAATATTAAGTGAAGAGAAGAAACACAATTTTTTTTATTAAATTCATGGAATTTTTAAGTGCCCAACACAAGGAGAAATTTTCTCAGTGAAATACATTTATCTTGTATCAAACTCTTTGAGGCATAAAAACTCCTTTATGACTTAAAAACGAAGAGTGGATTGTTGTGATATTGTACACTAACTTGAGAATTGAAGTTTTCTCCAGGACATATGGGGAATTTTGTAAATATCTAAGAGATTAGTAAGACCTGCAAGGACATGGGTTACCTAGTTCCAACATCTATTGCTTAGATAGGGAAACTAAAAATAAAATATGGGTAATTATTTACTGAATGACACACACTTGATTTCTGCCTACCGACCTAGGTAGGGATCTTGCTAATACACACCTAAGGATGCCTGCTTTAGCCAGCCTGCTTTGAGCAATATCTAGTGTTGCTGTGCCGATCATTTGTGAGTTGTCACATATTCATTCAGTTTAACCATTAGCCAGAATTGGAGGTGCTTACCAGTTGGCAACTTAACAACTCTAAGAGCATGATAGGGATTGAATTCAATATAAGCAGGATTTATACAAGTTACCTAGAAATAGCTCAATACATCTAGGTTACAAATAACTCTAAATTTTTGCTTGTGGGTCCCATTTCTATATAGTAGGCTACTATCTAGGCCAGCAGTGGGGAACATCTGGCCTGAGGGCAAAAAAGGCCCAATAAATCATTATCTGGCCCTGCCAAAGCATTAGGAGTGAGTTAGTTAAATGTTTGACCAAGTGTAGCAGGCTAATTTTTAAGTTGATAATTTTGTATGGACTGCAAATGACATTATGAATATCCAAATAGCCCTTGGCATAAAAAAGGTTCCCACCACTGGTCTAGGTCAAGGAAAGTTGAGGTTCAAAAATTTTGAAATAAATTGGAAAGGAAACCTTGCACATATTATTTGCACATATTAAAGTAGGGGTATGAGTACAGGGCATGGCAAATTGTACCCCATCCAGTTTTCCGTTGAGGAATCTATGCACAGTCTCTCCCGTATGTTGTCCCTGTTAAGAAACCATGAGCTCTTCAGACTTGACCTTTGAGGTTTTTGATGTCTTTCATCACCTTTGCATTTTTCTGGCCAGTTGCTATGTGTGTGTGTGCGCGCGTGCGTGAACATCTGTTCTCCAAGAGTCATCTCCTTTAGCAAAGCTGTAGTAGTTGCTGTGAGCAGCAAAGACATCTTTTGTGCCTGTTCATTATCAGAATAATCTTTCTACACATCTCTCCTCTCCAGTGAAAATTTTAAATTGGTTAACTTACATGATAGCCTACTGAGGAGAATTACTTTAGAAATTATTAAACTGCTATCAGCAGTAAATGAATCAGAACCTGCTGTTTTAAGGTTTCTTTGGTTGGGGATAGTAGTTAAGGGAGCTTAGCTACTTATATTTGTTTTACTAAAGGTGATAGGGTGGGATTAAGATCTGATAAAAAATCTACTGAATGGTGCTTTGAGAGGCTAACTGCTTCATTTATTCCACCCTTTATGTTTATAAAGATGTGGACCTCCGTGAACCTAAACCAACAAAATCCAGTTATTCTGAGCAACACTCTATTGATAATAATGGGAACTCAGCTTTATGTTTAATATCATTCAGTTTTGCTTGACTTCATTTTCTGTTCTCCTTACTTTTAGGTTAACAATTCATGCTGAGTGTCCCATGCATTTGGAAGATTTTCCCATGGATGTGCATGCCTGCCCATTGAAGTTTGGAAGCTGTACGTATTTTCTCACTTTCTGTTTGCTTGAGCTTTTTTTTCCAAAAGAAATTGAATATTTACTCTCTTGCCCCCCTAGTAATTTCTAAAGCTGAGGCCTATAATCCAGGTTGGTATGAAAACAGGGAAGGGAACGTGGGGTTGAGTAGTATTAACTGATCATGAGGAGACCGTCTTTAATAGAATTTTCTTTCTACAAAGCAAACCTTATTTAGACTAATTTCATGTCATTAGATTAAAATATTAACTTCTGTTCCTTAAATTGTCCAGAAGCCAGAGCTGACATCGATTCCTCAAATAGAATGTTATATTTTTGAAATGTCTATTCTACCTGCACCCTCATATACTTCTATCCAGTTCTCTACAGTAAATGGTAAACAGGAAGAAACTCTGAAGATTTTCTCATTTTTACAGTATTGCCCTTGCTGGTAGCTATAAATCTGACAGAAAAATTAGTAGATACACAACCCATTTTAAAATGAATTAAATAAATACAAATTGAAAAGAAATTGAGTGAGTTTCTTACTCCCAATTTCAGAGTAAGTTTTATGTGAGTCATCAAAGCAATATATCAACTTCTGTGTTGATCATGTCTAAATTAGATTTAGCTCTGTATTTTGAAATAGAGCATTTGAAAAGACCCAAATAATTATGTTTGACATATTTTTTCAATCATTGTCAAATATTTACAGATTGTGTTCCAAGCTCTATTCTAGGAACTTTGAATGCATCCATGAATAAAACAAAAACCCTGCCCTTGTGCAGCTTATATTATAGAGGAGAGTGATGATGAGAGATAAAATAAACAATGGATAAAAAAGTAAAGTATGAAGTATGTTGTAAAGTGTTAAGCACAATTGAAGACATAAATTTACTACAGAATAATGGAGATAAGTCATGTATAGGTGGAGGATACATGTTGCCATTGAAATTTAAAATAGGGTTATCAGCATATGCCTCTTTGATAAGGTGACTTGAGTAGAAATTTTAAAAAGGAAAAAGTGTTAACAACACAGCTATCTGAGGCAGTTGTACTTCAGGTGGAGAGAACAAGTGAATGATTTGTTGTGAGAGCATCAAAGTGACCAGTGTGGCTGGAGAGAGTGAATAAGGGAGAAAGCAGTAGGAGAAGATGAAATCAAAGGTCATCCAGAGTCCTATAGAACATTAAAGGGATTTGAATTTTATTTTGAGGGGAAATGGGGAATGATTGGAATATTTTGAACAAAATAATTATATTATCTGGCTTATGTTTTTTTTAAAAAAGCATTATGGATGCTCTGTTAAAAATATAAGTATGGGAAGGAGAAAAACAGGGCATCTAGTTATAGTTACTAATATTTCAAATGAGAACTGATACTGGCTCAGATCAGAGTGATAGTGGCAAAAGTAGTGACAAGTAACTTTTTTCTTTTTTTAATTTCTTTATTGATTAAGGTATTACACTTGTGTCCTTATCCCCCCTTTACCCCCTAGACCCCCTCTCATGCCCTCACCCCCCTGGTGTCTGTGCCCATTGGTTAGGCTTATATGCATGCATACAAGTCCTTTGGTTGATCTCTCCCCCTTCCCCCCACCCTTCCCTACCTTCCCTCTGAGGTTTGATGGTCTGATAGATGGTTCTCTGTCTCTGGATCTGTTTTTGTTCATCAGTTTATGTTGTTCATTATAACCCATAAATGAGTGAGATCATGTGATATTTATCTTTCTCTGAGTGGCTTATTTAAATAAATTCACGTTTTTAAATAAGTAAGAGAGTATGTTTCGCATTTTTAAATAAATAAGAGAGTATGTTTAAAAGTATAGCAAAGATCAGTAATTTAAAAGGTATTCAAACACTGAGAAAACTGAAAAACACCAGCTAATCTTCATGTGTTTGGATCTCTTAGCAAGGTAAGTAGCACTATACCAAATCAAAGGTCAAAATTGCCTGTTTGCGGTTTATTTTGATTCTCAAACTTGTTATTTCCTGAAAGAGCAATCACAGGGTTTATATATTGTACACTATGCATATAGGTTTATTAATATATAATTTGTAAGAATAGCTCACCATTAGCATCATATAGGGCCACAAATACACACTTAAAAGAAGCAAAATCAACTGATCAGATCAATATGTACTTCTGCACTAATACCTGGAAATTTCAAAATTTTCAACTCAATGTGCCATCATTTCCTGCTTTTGCTTTTTATTTGACATTAGTAGATTCCTTCAAATCAGTAATGTCTCTATGTCTGTTATTAAGATTTAATCCTTATAGTAAAATTGTAATGCATTTTCCATTTTGCTGATTTATCAACTACTTTTCTCAGTATTTGGTATTCAGGAAAGTATATAAATTTCCTGGTAAACTCCAGGAAAGAATTACCACATAGAAATAATAGTCAGGATACTGGTTACCCCTTGGTGGGTGTTGTACTTGATAAGGGACACAAAAAGTACTTCTGGATGCTGATGATATAGGATATAAGTGTGATGTTTGGAACAGATATCTGGACTAGGGACTTAATTTAAGTGTCATCCATATAGGTGATATTTAAAGTCATAGTCTGGAGATCACTAGGAAATACCGTATATAAATAAGAATATCAAGGGCTGTTTACAGAGTCGCTACAATATTTAGAGGCTACAGAGAAAAGAATAACTCAGTATATGGAAGTACAGGACAGGTGAATTACCAGGAAACTTATGAGAACATGTTGCCCTGGAAGACCAAGTGCATCAAGAAGGAGAGAGTGATTTAAATTAAAGTATGCAGTTAAAATTAACCTTAAATAAACTCTAATGAGAAAGCAATTCTGGAATGGTAGAGTAAGAACATCTGAAAATACAGTCCTCCATAAATTGCCAAAATAAATTTTCTCCAAACCCTAATCAAAGGCTCACAACAATCTGAGGAGTGCTCTGAAAAATCAAACCAAACTAAACCAACCAAACAAAAACCACCTGATTCTCAGTAAGACCAGGGAACCCTATTCTCATTCTCTTCTTTCCCCACTCTCCAGATGCCTTGAGGATTTTTTAATGATAAAAGGGTCAATCCATCAGGAAGATATAACTATTATAACTATATATATATATATATATAAACTAATAAAAGCGTAATATTAAAATTAACCGTTTCTTCGGGATGGCCTAAGCCACGCCCACCAGCCAATCAGAGTGACTGTATGCAAATTAGCCCAGCCAAGATGGCGGAGGCCGCAGCCCTGGGCTCCGCCATCTTGGGAGCCTGGGTCCTAGGAAGGTATCTGGGGCCCTGGGTCGCCAGATGCCTTCCCCCATGGAGAAGCTATGAGGGAAGCGGGGACCAGCCTGGCGGGACCCCGCAAGCCCCCAGCCGGGAGGCCGATCGCAGCCCAAACGGCCTCCCGGGGCAAGCGGGACCCCGCAAGCCCCCTGCCGGGAGGTGGATCGGGGCCCGAAAGGCCTCCCGGGGCAAGCGGGACCCCGCAAGCCCCCTGCTTGGAGGCCGATCACGGCCCGAACGGCCTCCCGGGGCAAGCGGGACCCCGCAAGCCTCATGCCGGGAGGTCGATCGGGGCCCGAAAGGCCTCCCGGGGCAAGCGGGACCCCGCAAGCCCCCTGCCGGGAGGCCGATCGGGGCCAGAACGGCCTCCCGGGGCAAGCGGGACCCCGCAAGCCCCCTGCCGGGAGGCCGATCGCGGCCGGAAAGGCCTCCCGGGGCAAGCGGGACCCCGCAAGCCCCCCGCCGGGAGGCCGATCGCAGCCGGAAAGGCCTCCCGGGGCAAGCGGGACCCTGCAAGCCCCCCACCGGGAGGCCGATCGGGGCCCGAAAGGCCTCCCGGGGCAAGCGGGACCCCGCAAGCCCCCAGCCGGGAGGCCGATCGCGGCCCGAAAGGCATCCCGGGGCAAGCAGGACCCCGCAAGCCCCCTGCCGGGAGGCCAATCGTGGCCCGAACGGCCTCCCGGGGCAAGCGGGACCCCACAAGCCCCCTGCCGGGAGGCCAATCTGGTGGCCAGCAACACTGGAATGGCCTCCCAGGCGGAGAAGCCTGGGTGGTGGGGAGACCCCATGCCCCCTCCTGGGAAGCCTATGGGGTGGCCAGCGCCACTCCATTGCTTCCCAGGCAATGGCCCAAAGGGTCAGTGGGAGCTGTGGCCAGCCTGAAAACTGCCCTTGGCCCCTCATCCAGGCTTGCCACACCCTCTGAGGTGAGGATCTCCACAGGGGTGCTTGACCAGCCTGCAAACAGACATTGGCCCCTCACCCAGGCTGGCCAGGCACACCAGCAGGTGGACATCCCCAGAGGGGTCCCAAGCTGTGAGAGGGCACAGGCCGGGCTGAGGGACCCCTCTCCCCCACCACCCCAGTGCACAAATTTTTGTGCACTGGGCCCCTAATATATATATATATATATATATATATATATATATATATATATATATATATATTCACCTAACCACAGAACACCAAAATACATGGAGCAAGACTGATAGAATTAAAAGGAGAAATAGATAATTCAACAATAATAACTGAATATTTCAAGACTCCACTTTAAATAAAACAACTAGACCTAACATCAGCATAGAAAGAGAAGACAACACTATAAACCAACTAGATCTAACAAACACGTATACTGCAGTCTACCAAAAAACATCAGAATGGACATTATTTTCAAGTGCACATGGAACATTTTCTTGGTTAGACTATTAAAAAAGATTAAATAAGTTTGAAAATACTGAAACCATGCAGAGTGTGTTATCTGACCTAAATTGAATGAAATTAGAAAACAGTTAAGAGAAGGGAATTTGGAGAATTCACAAACAAGTTTATTCCTAAGTAAATAATAGGTCAAAGATGAAATCACAAGAGAAATTAGAAAATATTTTGCAATGAATGAAAATGATGCACAACATATCAAAATTTATAGATGCATCAGTTTAAAGCAGTATTTAGAGGGAAATTTATTATTGTAAAGTATATTAAAAAGAAGTAAAATCTAAAATCAACAACCTGACCTTAACAAACTAGAAAAGGGAGAACAAGCCAAACCCAAAACAAGGAAGAAGATAATAAATGTTGGAGTGAAATTAAATGAAATAGAGAATATAAAAAACATTAAAGAATATAAAAGTTAGTTCTTTGAAAAGTTTTAGAAAACTGACAAACCTTTAGCTAGACAGACCATGGCAAAAAGAAAGAAAGATCAAATTACTGAAATCATGAAAAGGTGACATGACTATTGCCTTATATAAATAAACAGGATTATACAGAAATACTCTGAGCACTAACAAATTAAGTAGTCCAGAAGAAATGGAAAAATTCCTGGAAAATTACAAGCTACTAAAATTTTATAATATCTAAATTAGTAATTTAATAAGTTCCCACAAAGAAAAGCTCAGGCCCATATGGCGTCACCATTGAATTCTATCAAACATTTGAAGAAGAATTAATGCTAAGTCTTCACAAAGTTTTGCAAACTATAGGAGAGGAAGTAACCTTTCTTAATCATTCAACCAGGTCAGTATTACTCAGATACCTAAACCAAAGTCCACAAGAAAACCAGACAAATATCCCTTATGAATATAGACACAAGCTCTTCAACAAAATCTTAGCAAACTGAATCAAGCAACTTATAAATGGATTATACACTATCTTTAAGTGGAATTTATCCCAGGAATACAAACTTGGCTTAACATCCCCAAATCAGTAAATATAGCTCTGCATAGTGGCAGTATTTCAGCCAATGAGCTTTATCCAAAGTGTAATTATTGCTAACTGAAAACTTTTCACCCAAAATCAGTGAAGGATATACACCATATTAACAGAGCAATGGACAAAACACACATGATCATCTTAATAGAAGCAAAAAATATATACTCCATACTTGAAATCCAAAAATTTGTTCTGTTTTGCCAGTAACTAGTGCCCATAGCATTGTCCTGTCACTTTGGATAATTTAAAGTCCTGAGGATTATAAATGTATTAGTTATAAACCTATACAGTGTCTGTTTCCATTTGGTTTCATATGTATGCCAACCTAACAGTAGTTGTTAGGTTCATAAAACCCTTGTATTTTTACTGAATATGCCTAAATTAAATGGATTATTTTTTCTATAAAACCTTCTTTTGTGTTCCCTGTCTTGGTTTTGGTTGTTATTTATCTCTTCAACCTTATCTCATATCTGTCTCTCTCCTTTACATTGACCTTCTGCCCATTCCCACAACTCAGCAGGATCTTTCCCACTTAGAAACCTTTGCACTTGCTGCTTTATTGTTTTTAACTGAAATGTTCTCCATCAAACTCTGAGTCTTTCCTTTTCCATGTTTCAACTTAAAAGCTACTCCCTCAAAGAGGTCTTCTCTAATCACTGTGCTTAATGAAACCCCTCCCTACCCCATAAACTTCTATTTTTTTCACAGCACATATAACTGTATGATATTTTCTTTATTTATTTTCTGTCTTTCCCCAGTAGAATGTAAGTTCAATGAAGGGATGTGACCTCAAATGTCTTATGACTTATGAACCTTAACTAGGTAAAATAATGTCTTAGTATTTGTTGAATGAGTGATTAGCTGAATCAAATAAGCAAGCAAACAAGCAAACTCTGACAATATGAGTTCAAAGGAAATGCTTTTTTATTGGTGCTATTGTGACAGGATTGTTTTTTACTTCCCATTTTCCTAGAGCTGGCACATACCAAGGCTCAAGTAATAGGAGACATTTGGCAAAAAAACAAAAGCAATGACATGCTTGTGTCATCATAGTCCATACAATATATATTTAGGGGGCTATTCTGGGAATGCAGTATTTATAGTTTGGTAGACATCTTTTCTGCAGTATTCACCTCCCCCCACTCTACCTTTGCTCCTCCATTAAAATACAAAGATTATAACTGAGAAGAAGAGGTAGGACTCTATGGGAGAAAAGCTGAGGGGCTAAAGGAATCCAAAGGGACATGGAGGAAAGAGAGAAAGAGAAAGCCTGAAGGGAAAGAGTTCTGATCCCTGGTGGGTGAATGAATGCCATTATTATCCGCCTACTGGCAAAAGCTATAAATTCAGGAGCATCTAGAATATTTCCTTAAACATCCTCTTTCCTTAACCATCAGTTATAATCTGTTTAACCTTTGAAATTTCCTCTTTGTCCCACTCAATTCAACCCACTGTCTACTACTATATATTATGCCCTAAGAGTCACTCACTCCAAACATTGTGATTACCTTCTCACTGTTGTCTTGGCTACAGTTTCACTTTTTCCAACTAGTAATCCATACTGCAGTTAGAGGGAGACTTCTAAAGCATAAATCTGGATATATCATCTTTCTACTTTGGTCAGGTCCACAATAACTTATAGCCTATGGACTAAAATATTTATTTATTAGTGTGGGCAATTAAGATATGGTATAATATGACATTAGCTTTTCTCTAGCCTCTAAGTCCAGGGATGCCATGAATTCCCTAATACTCCATATTTTTATATGCCTTTTACCTTTGCTGTGTTGTTCTTTTGCTAGGAATGTCCTTTCATGTATAAAAGGTGGCCTCATCTTCTAAGTATTTTTCTTTTTTTATTTTCACAGCATTTAGTTGTTTACAAGTCCCTTTCACAGCCATTATCTTTTCTTCCTTTTTTTTAATTACATAAAGTATTACAAAGATTAGTACATATATCCCTTTTTTCCCCTGCCCTTCCCCCAGTCTTCCCTACCCCCCAGTGTTTTGTGTCCATTGGTTATGCTTAAATGCATGCATAAAAGTCCTTTGGTTGATCTATTACCCCCCCAACCCTCCCTGTCTTTGTTGCTGTAATTTGACAGTCTGTTTGATGCTGCTCTGCCTCTGTATCTATTTTTGTCCAGCAGCTTATAATGGTTATTATTATCCATAGATGAGTGAGGACATGTGATATTTTTCTTTCATTGACTGGCTCATTTCACTTAGCATTATGCTCTCCAGTTCCATCCATGCTGCTGCAAATAATAAGAACTCCTTCCTTTTTACAGCAGCATAGTATTCCATTGTGTAGATGTACCACTGTTTTCTAATCCATTCATCTGCTGATGGACACTTAGACTGTTTCCAAATCGTAGCTATGGTATATTGTGCTGCTATGAACATAGGGATGCATATGTCCTTTTTGATTGGTGTTTCTGGTTTCTTAGGATATATTCCCAGGAGTGGGATCACAGGGTCAAAAGGGAGTTCCATTTTTAATTTTTTGAGGAGACTCCATATGTCCTCCATAGTGGCTGCACCAGTCTGCATTCCCACCAGCAGTGCACGAGTGTTCCTTTTTCTCTGCATCCTCTGCAGCACTTGTCGTTTGTTGATTTGTTGATGATAGCCATTCTGACAGGTGTGAAATGGTACCTCATTGTTGTCTTTTTTTGCATCTCTCAGATGATTAGTGACTTTGCGTATGTTTTCATATGTGTCTTGGCTTTCTGAATGTCCTCTTTTGAAAAGTGTCTATTTAGGTCCTTTGCCCATTTTTTGATTGGATTGTTTATCTTCTTTTTGTTAACTTGTATGAGTTCCCTATAAATGTTGGAGATTAAACCTTTATCAGTGATAACATTGGCAAATACGTTCTCCCATGCAGTGGGCTTTCTTGTTGTTTTGCTGATGGTTTCTTTTGCAGTGCAGAGCTTCTTATTTTGATACTAGGGGCCCGGTGCACAAAAATTTGTGCACTCGGGGTGGAGGGAGTCCCTCAGCCCGGCCTGTGCCCTCTCACAGTCTGGGACCCCTCAGTGGATGTCCTATAATGGCCCCAGTCTGCCAGGCGCCTTTTGTGTGTGTGTGTGTGTGTCACCACTGGGGACCTGCCCCCAGCTGCATCTGAGGCTCGGAGCAGTCCTCCTGTGTGTGTCTACCTGCCAGGGGCCTGCCCCCAGGCACACCGTGGAGGCTTGGAGCAGGCACCCCCTCTATGCTGATCTCTCAGACTCTTGCCCTCCCCTGCATGTTGTTCTCTTTTTTGAGC